>JAOTON010001092.1:0-300000 GCA_034440635.1 Lepas anatifera | reverse complement strand
CCATCGATGCCCCCCTAAGGTTTTTCCGGGATAGCAGAAAAACGACGAGGCGCAGCACCGCGGTTGAGGGCTCTACCTCTCACTGCATCATTTTCCCATCATCCCTGAAATTTTTACCCCGGGTCACCCAAGGTCAGGTCACCAGACGAGGTCAACCAAGGTCACCTCACTTCACTTTAGAGCTCTGTAAGAGCTACATTTCAAAGTCGATCGATTTGAAACTGCCTACACTTCATGACCCCTCCAGGGTCTACAAGGTGTATATCCGGGATTTTTTATTTCGTGCCCTGAGGTCAGGTCACGAGGCGACCTCTCCCATTGGAAAAGCATGGGGAAAAGCTATTTCATGATATAAAAGCCACAAAAATGATTGCAAATACTCAGACTGCTCAGAACAACGTTTTTGGACACCCTTTCACGGATCCCAGGGTCATATTTGCCCTTTGACTTTTCCAAGGTCATCCAAGTCACCGGAGGTCAAAAACAGTATTTTGACAATAACTTTTGACCTAATTGAGCTAGAGCGGTGAAACAAACACCATCGTGTTTGTCTTGTCACTGGCTTTCATTTGATATACGGCAAGGTCACTTTTTGACCTTTCGTGACCTCAGGTCATATTAGGTCACGAGGTGACCTCTGGCGGTCAAACCAGTGGCGGAGGTCTTTACGTTCCACATAGCGGAAAAGTACAGGCAATTTGCTATCAAATGTACTTTACCAGGCCTCAATAGCTCTAATGACATAAGAGTTATGCCCAGTTTGCTTAATCATTGCATATTTGAGTGAAAATAGACGATCTTGACCTAATTTGACCTCTGGAGGTCAAACCATTGACCTGAGCACTAAAACATGCGAAGTAATTTCTTACTGAATTCACGCGAGCTTTCTATTGCACTTTGCAGATTTGCGCTAACGCACATATTTTCGGAGTTAGAGGGGGCCATCGATGCCCCCGGTGGGGCGAAGGTGGCGCCGGACCCCGGTGGGGCGCGGGTTAAGCGGGAGTAACTAAAACCCAAACCATCCTGAGATGCAGATAAAGAGTGAATGTTTGCTAGTTGGCGATAAAAAACAAATGGCAGCGCTTTGTAATGGTACTCTGTGAGCTGAGCGTTATTGGTAACAGAAAAGCTCTCGCACCCACGGGTGCTTTAGCCAGGCTGAGTTAAAACCATGGCCACAAGCAAAAGCAGAAATTGCCTCAATGATCGAGCGTCTATAACTAGCATTCGCATTGCTTGGTAGTACATCTATGAAAGAAAACAAACGGAGTACCCACTTTAAGCAGAGGAAACATTCGCAAACTCAAAACATATCGCTCCCGTGAACGCCGTGGTATTTACAAGATAGACTAAACATCGACAGATGTCCGCGCAATTTCCTGTTACGCAACCCTGAATCACCGATGCAACGTTACCGGTCCGCCAGACGAATCCTGACCATAACAAGAATTTCCACAAGTAGGCGGGCATGACTTTCAACTTGTGCAGCGTTTCTGTGCATCGCATCCACAAATATTTGTTGGGGTTTCTTCCAAATGCTACAGGCAGCCGGCGCTTATCCCGAACATTATGTGACGAAAATTATGCTGAAAGATCATAACGTCGTGTGCTGACCACAAATGAAAACATCGGTACAGTGGCGGATATATGAGGGCCTTGGGGGACTTATGTCTCCTCACGACAGATTGCCTATAGGAACTGCAATGGCTGTTCCGAGGCTGTGGCGAGGGAGGCTCGAGACCCCTAGCCCCTCCCCAAAAATGAAGTCGTAGGTCCGACACTGTCTGTGTATAGCAAAACACTAATCACTATTTTCTACCACTTTCTGGCGGGACGATTGAAATTCATGGAATTTGAAATAGCATCCCGATTGCTTAGAAAGATTGACGTAACTCTCCATGACCTAAAATTATCCCGCACACTTATTTAGAGATGGACAAATGTGCTATGCACAGAACGTCGAAGAAAAGGTCTTAATCAATCATTTACGGAACGCTTAAGCATAAATCTTGCACCGGTGAAAACAAGCCCAACCGGTCTTGCCAGAAGGCAAACAAGAGTTACCTCTCGTCTCTCCAGCCTACAAAAAGGGGAAATCACCCGCTCGGCAAGGTCTTATCTAGTGCGATAAGGTGCATAGAGCATTGTGCTGTCAAAAGCACGGAACCGAACCGTATCCAGGCATACGTATGGAATGTTATGCAAGCATAGGGCGGATAACGTTACCAAAATGAATATCGGGGACCACGAGACTTGGACCCCATTATGGTGCGGACGGAGTTGCCAGCTTTTCTTTTCTAGTTCCGGCACATTACATGTATTTTATAAAGTTGAGTCCGCAGTCAACCCATACGCGATATATCGACAAAAGACGTGGGATTGCATCGTTTCCCTGACAACGTGCTACAGCAGCTCGCTCCTACATAATAACGGGATTATTTAAACAGCAGATTGTGTGGTTTAAATGAGTGCGGTAATGCTATGGAATGACTGCTCGGACAAATATTTTACGCGACTTCACTGAAACTAAAATGTAAAAAAACAGCCGGAGGATCATTAAAAATACCGGTCAAAACATACTGAGAAACTTTCACTTTGGAGAAACTGAGGATAAGCATGTTTTACCCCAGCACCATAGGCGGATCCAGGATTTCCGATCGAGGGGGAGGCACGTGGTTGGGGGGGTGACTGGCCGGAGAAGGCTATCAGGAGGGAGTCACATCTTATCACGGGCGCGCCGATACTCGAATCTGGGGGAGCAACATTTCAGGGAGCGCTTGAAATGTTCTATACACGCATCCTGGGAGAGGCGAAATTTCAGTGAAGTGCCATCGACCTTTCAGAGGTCTTGACCATTTAAGAGGACGCCAAGGGTAGATTGGGGGAGGTGTAAGTGCCCCCTTGCCCCCTGCATCCTCCTATGCTCAGCACTCACGTCCCTGAGACTCAGTCGGGACACTCGTATATCTGGGAGACTGAGGGACGCCAATGCAATGCTATATGTGATATTCTGTGATGGGAGGATGAAGCGGCGGGCGGAGGGGACGATTCTGACACACCGAATGTTCTCGAGACAGCTGGGGCACCAATAATCCAGACGTAACGAATAGAGTGGTCAGTCAACGAGGTCTCCAGAAGCCCCAGACTGCCGCAGTCTGGTAATCGGTAAAGATTTGTACTGGTCGCGATTGGCAAGCCTTCACACTGGCATGCCGTTAAAGAGAGTATCTAGGTAACTAAAAAAAGGACCACAAAGGGCAAAGCCAGGGGATGTTGTGTTGTGAGATGTGGGGCCCCAACTGCATATCGCTTCACAGATCTGAGGCCCATAAAGACATAATAAATAGGCAGCAAACTTACGGAAAATTTAAATTATTTTCTATTCATTTTATAATAATAAAAATTTGTATAGGCGAAACGTTTTTCGATCCTGTTTAAATTACTTTTTTCATCACTTTACATTTAAATTACATTTTCATCACTTCATTGAAAATATCATGGTCCTGTTTTACTAGAACGACTTGAGCTATAAGTGGGATTTATCTGTTCGTCAAAAAGATGAATCAACATACAAACAAACAACAAGACAGCACACAGAGGCCGTGTGAAGCCAACACTCACGCTGTCGGCGGTCGGCTGAGCCTCCGTCTCGGGCGGCGGCACCTCCCTGTTCTCCGGCTCCTCCCGCTCCCCTCTGCCGTGTCCTCTCTCCTGCTGCGGTGCCATGCCCCGGAGCGGGGGCCGGCCGGCGGACCGGGCGGCGACACAGCGCCTCCTACCGTCCCCAGAGGGCTGTTCCTCTGCTCCGACGGAGGCGGGGGCGGCGGCGGCTGGGTTTGAGAACCACTGGCGCTGCGGTGTGACCCGGACGACACGGCAGAGTGCGGCCGGTCGGGGCCGTCCGACATGTCGGAGACCACTGAGCCGCGGCCCTGTCGGCCCTCCAGGCTGCCGGGCCGCGGCAGGCTCTCCGGTCGGGTCATACCGGGCGGGGTAGGCTGCACCGGTTCGTGTGCGTCTCTGCCGGGGAGCCCCAGCGGGCCTTCCAGAGTCTGGCCGGTTCGGGGCGGTCCTGGTTCGTCGCCCTCGCGGCCCCCCGTGGGGGTCATGCGGTGTCCAAGCGGAGGCGCAGGTGCTGCCTGAGAGGGGGCCGGGTCTGCTGGGATGCTGCCGTATTCTGCAACAGAGGAAATCGAGTTATACTGGACCTACACGGTAATATTATTTCGATAGTGAGTTAATTTTCAATTTTCATATGGATTTCTAAAAACAGAACCATCATCAGTATCAAATCAAGCGTCACTTCTACCTGAGCACATGCAACACAACATAAATGCCACAGTTTTTACCGGAAAAAGCAATTACATCGTCCCAGATTCAATCAGAGAAGCCCTCAGTCGCAAATGGGGACGCAGCCCGACTACGTCAGCTTCCACAGTGATACAGTCAGGTTTCTGCGCCACGTTTAGAGCTGCATTAGGCTTCACTATGGCCGGCCCTGCCAGAGTCGCTCAAAGGCCAATTTACCGTCTGTGTTTGTTTTTATTGCAGCATTGTTTTTCGTTCGGTAGACAGCTTGGAAATATATCGATGCGCACTAAGAAAGTAAGTGCAGTGAATTGTACTTAAGGTGAATTGTTTTAGCTCCTTAGCCCCATGCGCTTGATCATGTTTATGCTCATCGCTGATTAGATGTTTTATGTATGAAATTATTAAAAAAAGATTGTATGATCTCGTCACACATCCCGATGTTGTTGATTTATGGTATTGTGAGAGACAGCAAGAAAGGTAAAAAAGAGAATACACGAACAGAGTAAATCTCAGCATGCTTCCTGTCATGCCTCGGACCGAATTCTTCAGGCCTCAAGATGATCTCTTCGCGGTATTCCTGATTGCATAAGGACAAGCCTTATAATTGGGCATGTTCCTACACAGCAAAAACACGGTTTTGGCGTCTAAGCTCTAAACTTGCACCATATGTACGCAAACACATACACAGAACAATATTCAAACAGACACAGTCATAAGCAAAGCCTGCAACCTTCTTGGATGTTTAGGGCGCCCGAGCGGCTGATATCAGTTATAAATACGTTCTCGCATCAGTCCTAGATGATATCAACACATGGGCCATGGTTGCCATAAGACCTAAGCTACCAAATGACCTTGGCTGTCAGTGTGCCCAAAAACCCCCAGACCTAAGCTGTCAGTGCGTGCCTGAACCCCAAATTATGCTGATGAAACAGGCCGACTCACCCTGAGACTGGTAGTGAAGCTCCCCGGGTCCGTTCATCTGCAGCTGTTCCATGCCCGCCGTCATGGCGTCCACCCTCGGGTCCTCCTCGCCACTCCCTCCGAAGAACATGCCGACCGTGCCGACATCATCAGCCTCTCCTCCAGTCCGGCCCGGAGCCGGGTCCTCAGCCAGCGCGTCGTCTCCCCAGCCCCAGCCATCGGAGGCAGCTGCTCCGTACTCCTCGCCAGCCGGCCGCGCCGCTGTGTGAGACCCTGGTGCAGCATGACCACCAGCTTGCGGAGCCGCTGCGGCGCTGGCCGGCGGCTGTTCCTGGTACACTCCTCCGTGGTCGGTGTATTCTGCCGGTGGAGCGGTGTCGCCGCCCCAGCCTCCTCCCGTGTGGTCCCAGCCCCAGTCCACCCCACCTCCGCCGCCATCACCGTTAGCATAGCCGCCGGCCTCGTAGCTACCCCTCTCCCCGGCTTTGTAGCCGCCCTCCTGCTCTGAAGGAGTGTAGGGATCCTGCACTACAGGAGGGTACAGCATCTCCGCTGGGGTGAGCGGGGTGCTGGCTGCCGCGAAGTCCGGCGCGGGGTGGTACTGGTTCGGGTAGTGGTTCTGAGCGGTCGGCTGGGCCGGGAACTGTTCAGGGGTTGGAGCTGTAGTGGTGACTGCAGGCGGTGGATACTGTGCCGGCTGTGAAGACTCCGGCCTGGGCGCAGCCGACAGGCTCTGCGGTGGGTGCGGGTAGCCTCCCATCTGAGGGGCGCCCGGTGGAGCCGTGTAGGCGTGGGACGGGGGTGAGGTGTTGTTGACTGCTGAAGATGGAGTTGGTGGAGGAGGAGCACCACCGGATGGTATCCGGCCTTGTCTTGAGTCACCAGCAGTGGGCGGCATCATTCCCGGCCGCCCCGGAGGCACGGGACCTGGAGGCCTGTGCATTTGGTGAGAAGGCATGCCATGGCCTGATGAAGGTGGCATGCCCTGAGGTCCATGACCTGACGAAGGCGGCATGCCCTGAGGTCCATGACCTGACGAAGGCGGCATGCCCTGAGGTCCATGACCTGACGAAGGCGGCATGCCCTGAGGTCCATGACCTGATGAAGGCGGCATGCTATGAGGTCCATGGGCCGACGCAGGTGCCATGTACCGGGGTCCATAGCCTGAGGAAGGTGGCATGCTCTGCGGTCCATAGTCTGAGGCAGGTGGCATGCTCTGAGGTCCATGTCCTGCTGGAGGCATCGCGTTCGGATGTCCTTTAGCCGCTCCTGGAGCCAGCCCCTGATGCCCGTGTTTCAGTGGAGGGCCATGAGGCGCAGACATTGGCGGCAGGCTGGCTGGCTGAGACGGCGGACTGTGGTCACTGGGCGGGTACCCTCCGGCTCCAGCGGGAGGCACCCCTCCCAGCCCCGGCTGGTGGCCGGTTACGGAGGAGTGGGCTGCTGCAGGCGCTCCTGGCTGCTGCTGGACTGGAGGTGCACCGTAGCCCTCGCCCGCAGGTGGCTGTGTCGGCTGTGATGGCGGCGCTGGGGTGTCCCACGTGCTGCTCCAGTCCCACTGAGAGTTACCCTGAAATAACAAAAAGAGCGTCGGAATCAGAGAAAAAGACAAAAAGTGCGTCGGAGAAAGGCTCAGCTTGAAATCAAAAAGCGAAGAGATGAAATGACGCGACAGCGAGTACTGATATTTTTGCTAGGCAACTAGTGGTTAAGCAGAGCGAGTACTGAGAAAACTAAAAAGCGATATACAAATTTGACAACAAAGGTGAAAAGAGGATGAACAGACAGACTATCTATCACTCGGCATCCAACCTGCTGCGCTGCTCCGCTGTCCGGGGTGAAGACCTTCACACCGGGGTCGGCACCACCTCCACCTCCCCACGCTTGCGACGGCGGAGGGGGCTGCTTGTCTGCGGTACAAAGGCAAGGTCAGTGGACCAATGCAGGCGGTAAAATATGAACGGTAAACGCCACTGGATTGGCTGATATCAGGCAAGACTCACACCCACCGCTTTAAAAATATATTGATAGGAGAAGTCACAACAAATGCATCAACTACTTGCTCTCTGTTTTAGACATGTTTTATCGACCTAACCGAGGAAAAGTTCAATAACAACATATTCATGTGATACAGATATAAAGGTCAGAATTACAGATAAAAACAAATTCCCAGCAAACAAGTAATTACTGAACATTAAACAGAGAGGACGTACTTTGGGCCGAATATCTGCCGTGTCCATGCTGTCCTCGGTTCCGGTACATTATTTATCTGCTGAAAAAAGAGTGCAACGTATAAGCACTATACGAAGTTACCACTACCGTCACAAAACAGAATCTAAAAAAGCAGCTGGTACATATGAATTCCTTGCAATAGCCACAGCGCACATAATATTAGATATTGATCAGCTTTAACAATGTTAACAACTGTTAAGCCCATATCGCATAGTCAACTTCAATTTGTTGGGACAGACGCAATAACCAAGTCTGACAGACTATTTCACCTATAATTATTACATCACATATCTAAAATACAAACGGTCATTTCTTTCAGATATTTCAGCCTTTTCGGGTTCGTGGATACAAAATATTTCGAGCAGTGTCTCTCTATTTTCGGGAAAGGCGAGGGAATTCTAGGGAATATAATCAGCAGTGAGAAAGGGAAAGGCAATGGTACAATTGCCTGCTCACTCAACAGGAGGCTGACTCCTAGATACTCTGTGCCACCAGCAACAAACTGTTAAACTAACATGTCAACTGAATTTCAAAATCGAAAAGCCCACTGCAGAATCCTGCGAGAGGGACATCAAACGATTTTGAAATTAGAATAGAACATTGAAGTCTAAGTCTGACAATAAGCACTGAATCTAGATTGAAATGCGATTGCCAAGACTGATCAAGATACAGCTGAAGCTTAAAAGTACTTTAAAAAGAAAATGCGTCTAACATCCCTAGCTTCCAAAAATATCTGCCCCAGAGCAGTCAGGGAGGGTATAAGCATCATCAAAGAATGTTTAATTGCACAGCTTCAGTCATTAAACCCAGCAACAGCAACAGGTCCAGATGGCTTGCATCCAAGGTTGCTAAGGGAATGTCCCAATGAGTTTGGTGAGATCTTCCGAATAATTTCCAAGACCTTAGAAGAAGGTGCTGGCCCTGCTTCGCGCTCCGGCGAAATCCACAGACATGGTACGGCCACCGTTCGGCGGCTCTAGCCGACCAGCAGGCGATGCTTCTCCTGGCGTTACCCTCTGACTGCCAGGGGTGCACGTGCTACCTGGGGAGCGCCACAAAACCTGTTCGGCCAGTCAGACGGCGGAGGCCTGCTGTCACTGAGGTGGAGGCGCCGCCGGCCCAGCGACTCCTGTAGCTGCCTGCACTGGCCGCGAGTAACTGCATGCTGTGACGCTGCCTTCTACCAGACCGCAAACATCTCACTATTTCGCCGCCCGCAACTCCCCCGCGGGCTAATTTGTCCCGACGAGTCACAGTGGCACCAGCCTCGGACGCCGTTGTAGGGCGACCCGGCGATGGGAGCCACTCTTCACGGTCTACTGTGAGCTCACTGCAGCGGCGGTAGCTCTGGATTAGTAGTGGGGATGGCTGCCACCATCTGCGCGGGGTTGGCTGGGTGCGCTGTGCAGGGCTGAGCAACTCCTGAGCCGCCTACACTGAGTTGCGGAAAACTGACGAAGAGTACATACGTTACTACGCTCCCTTCTACTGGACAAAAAATCCCTCTCTATGTGCAAACGAGGCACACCATGTTGCTGCTCTGTGTCTCTGTGCACCCTAATGGCATCAACCTTAGACCCTGTTGTGGGATAACTGAGCGAGGGACACCACACTTCATAGCTGACTGCACTTAAATTACTAACCAATTTAAATAAACTAGATTAAC
Source organism: Lepas anatifera (assembly GCA_034440635.1). Taxonomy (NCBI): domain Eukaryota; kingdom Metazoa; phylum Arthropoda; class Thecostraca; family Lepadidae; genus Lepas; species Lepas anatifera. The sequence goes on along the minus strand of JAOTON010001092.1, from coordinate 290,867 downwards.
TATCTATCCTGCAGAAGCTGCAGTTACCCTCTACCACAAGAAAACTTGGTTGAGCTGTGCAAATTGCTGAAGGTTGGCTATTCCAGAGAGAATCCTTCCAAAATATCATGTTTTGATTGTTGTGCTTCTTCTAACATCTACATATCATTGTACTACTCTACATGTAATAAGCAGGTACAGGTAGGCCTCCTCCAGAGAATGTTCTTTCAAATTGTAGGTGTCAGCACCTGCACTTGGTTGTGATGTGGCAGCTGGGTTGGCCAGTGGCAGGTATAGCATACTGGACTGCACATCTTTATTTTTATTTGCATCAGAGCTGGTGGCATTTATCTATGTTGCAGCTTGAGCCTGACTCAAATGTTGGCTCTTATTAATGGTGGCTCTGGAGACCAGAGGCACCCATGGTCATCACAGACACCTGCAGTGTACCCTTTAGCTCTCACTAGATGCCTAGCTTGCTGGGACATGGATGAAAAAATTGGAATTGTAAGGCCCTGGTAATGCTGTTTTGTATTATATCAGCTCCTGGACCTGTTCCTACTGAATATATGCTGGTGGATTCAGGAAAGTAAGAAGAAGCAATCTTGCAATCTGTTACCCATACACCTACAACAATGAATCCATCGACATATATTAGTATCAATACACGACACAGTACAGTAATAAAACCAGTGACACCATTACTTTCTCTTGGAGATTATCAGGAAAGAACCCAGGCAAGATACACAATGGGGTAAAACAATCATACCCCACCACTGCAGCGCTTCGTGGTAATGACCATGGATTATCGGTAATATTTTTTTTCAATCTTCCAGAACAGGTAATTGCATCTCAAAGTCTGTGCCTGGTTAACCAAAAATTGGACACCTTTGCAAACAGTGAAGGAAAAAGCTAAGGAAAATAGTAGCATTAATTTTTGCTATCTGGAATATACAACAAAATTTTGTGACATCCAACTTCAGGAAACCCTTCCCAGCTGATACAATGGGCAGCACCTCAGGATATTGGTGAAGGGACAGGGGGTGATGCCATAACTCCTGGAGGGGTACAGGTATGCTGTTGTGCTGTGATGGGTTCTACAGTTGTGGATGTGCATTGATCACAGTTGACTGGACATAAGTAGGGTATTCTAAAACAGAAAGCCTTTTTCATGTGAAAGTTAGCTAATAATTGGATAGGGGGTGTTATTTGGCCTGTAACTTAAAAAAATGTGCACCAGGATATATTGGATAAAACTTGGAATGATCCAAATGGAGATACATAACATTGTATAGACCGGTCTGCAAAGTATGGCAGCAGGCCAAACGAGCCGCACCAGCCATCTAAAATTCTCGCACCACCAGCCTCCAAAAATTTGCACCAATCTGACACATACCAGGGAAAAAATGCACCCATTCCTACCCCTACAATGCAATGCTACCTCAATCATTAGTCAGTTAGTTAAGGACTTTTTACAAGGCCCTCTCCTGTATCTTAATAACCATTCAGTCATTATTTGTTTAGTTTAAGTGTCACTAACCTCGCAAATTCGCACCAGGTTGATAAAATTTGCACCACTTGGTCCTGTCTCCAAGGGCACTGGCACAGACGAGATCTCGTCGAAAATGCCATACTTTGCACACTGGTGTATAGATACATAACTTTCTGTCATCTAAATGCTGATAAAATGTTTAGCCCAGTACTCGTCAATATTTTACTCAAACATTGTCAAATTCCTTGGAAAAACTACATTTTCCTGTATGTTGTTCCAGGCCTCCAACAAAGTGATGTGGCATCCTAACTTTGACTGCATGCTGCTTCAGCTTAGCAGGCTTGAAACAATAGCCTCTTGTGTGGTATTTCTTGACTGGGTAAGAGGGCATTAATAGAAGTTATCTATGTCTCCTTTCAGATCCTTGGCATTTTCCTTAATTCTTTCCCAGGATAAAGTGTGGAGTTCAACTTCAAAACCACAAGAGCTTGACAACTCTGGAATAAAAATAGGTGAGAGTAAGAAGGCACAGCGCCTTAAAAATATCCTATAGTAGAAAATTTTCAATAGAGTACACGCCTAATATAAGAACGTAAGTCGCCTTATGGGGTCGAAATCCTGGGGTTGTGTTGTTGTTGTGACGTGTTGAACAACCATTCCACTTCTTTACACTCACTCGCGAATTTCTGGCGTATTGCGCGTTTGCAAGAAGCTGCGAAGAGATCTCCTGATCGTATACAACTTCTTTCTGGAGTTTAAAGCATAGGACTACTTCTGTAACAAAAAATAATAATTACATGTTTTCTCCTAAATGCAGCTGTTTTTCTTCTTCTCTCTCTCACTCTCTTATTCCAGCCTTCCAGCTTCCAGTAGTGATTTCAATCAAACTCTGAAAAGCCGGTACACGTCATTGTTACCAGGCCAAGGTTCACGAGGTCTTTCAGAAATCCTTTAAGAAGTCTCTAGTTTGTTGTAAGCGAGGAAGAGATCGGGGTATGCAATATGTGCAAGATTACATGAGCAGTGTTGTTCTGCCGTGCAGAACGCATAATAGTATGCTACACGCATCATAGGCGGATCCAGGGAGGGGGACAAAGGGGGCACGTACCCTCGATCGACCCTCAGCGCCCCCTGAAATGGTCACGGCGCCCCCTGAAAGGTCGATGGCGCCCCCTGAAATCTCGCTTCCCACCCTCCCCCTCCCCCGGATGCGAAAATCTGCGCCCACCGATAGAATTTGGCGCCCACCTTATATGTTTTGCCGGTCAGAAGTGGCGCCCCCTGATCCGGATGGCGCCCACCAGGTGCCACCCCCGATCGGCAATCCTGGATCCGCGTATGACACGCATGCGCAGTATGGTATTACGAAGTCCAAGATACGTACTGCGCATGCGTGTGACATAATAGTATGCGTTCTGCCAGCAGAATAACACGGCTATGAGCTGAGGCTTGGCTGTGTTTGTGTATCCTGCTATCCTAAGAGAGGAGGTAGGTACCTATATTCTTTTCTTCTATTATTGTATAGCGAGTGCAAGGCGATAGATAAGTGGGTGATCAGCTCAAACAAGCGTGTGTTATTGCCCTCAAAGGGTCTGAGTGATATTCCAGTCTGCAAAGTATGGCAGCAGGCCAGATGAGTCGCACCAGCCATCTAAAATTCTCGCTCCACCAGCCTCCAAAAATTTGCACTAATATGCCATATACCAGGGAGAAAAACACACCCATTCCTACCCACACAATGCAATGCTGCCTCTGCTACTATTTAAGGACTTTTTCTCAAGCCCCCTCCTCTGTCTTAATAACCATTTAGCCATTATTTGTTTGGGTTAATTGTCAACCTCCTCACACCAGTCTCAAATTTGCACCAGGTTGATAAAATCTGCACCACTCCCTCCTGTCTCCAAGGGCACTTGCATGGACGAGATCTCTTCTAAAATTTCATACTTTTCAAATTGGGTGATATCTATTTGAATCCCTCTCTCTCTCTCTCTCTCTCTCTCTCTCTCTCTCTCTCTCTCTCTCTCTCTCTCTCTCTCTCTCTCTCTCTCTCTCTCTCTCTCTCTCTCTCTCTCTCTCTCTCTCTCTCTCTCTCTCTCTCTCTCTCTCTCTCTCTCTCTCTCTCTCTCTGTCTCTGTCTCTGTCTCTGTCTCTGTCTCTGTCTCTGTCTCTGTCTCTGTCTCTGTCTCTGTCTCTGTCTCTGTCTCTGTCTCTGTCTCTGTCTCTGTCTCTGTCTCTGTCTCTGTCTCTGTCTCTGTCTCTGTCTCTGTCTCTGTCTCTGTCTCTGTCTCTGTCTCTGTCTCTGTCTCTGTCTCTGTCTCTGTCTCTGTCTCTGTCTCTGTCTCTGTCTCTGTCTCTGTCTCTGTCTCTGTCTCTGTCTCTGTCTCTGTCTCTGTCTCTGTCTCTGTCTCTGTCTCTGTCTCTGTCTCTGTCTCTGTCTCTGTCTCTGTCTCTGTCTCTGTCTCTGTCTCTGTCTCTGTCTCTGTCTCTGTCTCTGTCTCTGTCTCTGTCTCTGTCTCTGTCTCTGTCTCTGTCTCTGTCTCTGTCTCTGTCTCTGTCTCTGTCTCTGTCTCTGTCTCTGTCTCTGTCTCTGTCTCTGTCTCTGTCTCTGTCTCTGTCTCTGTCTCTGTCTCTGTCTCTGTCTCTGTCTCTGTCTCTGTCTCTGTCTCTGTCTCTGTCTCTGTCTCTGTCTCTGTCTCTGTCTCTGTCTCTGTCTCTGTCTCTGTCTCTGTCTCTGTCTCTGTCTCTGTCTCTGTCTCTGTCTCTGTCTCTGTCTCTGTCTCTGTCTCTGTCTCTGTCTCTGTCTCTGTCTCTGTCTCTGTCTCTGTCTCTGTCTCTGTCTCTGTCTCTGTCTCTGTCTCTGTCTCTGTCTCTGTCTCTGTCTCTGTCTCTGTCTCTGTCTCTGTCTCTGTCTCTGTCTCTGTCTCTGTCTCTGTCTCTGTCTCTGTCTCTGTCTCTGTCTCTGTCTCTGTCTCTGTCTCTGTCTCTGTCTCTGTCTCTGTCTCTGTCTCTGTCTCTGTCTCTGTCTCTGTCTCTGTCTCTGTCTCTGTCTCTGTCTCTGTCTCTGTCTCTGTCTCTGTCTCTGTCTCTGTCTCTGTCTCTGTCTCTGTCTCTGTCTCTGTCTCTGTCTCTGTCTCTGTCTCTGTCTCTGTCTCTGTCTCTGTCTCTGTCTCTGTCTCTGTCTCTGTCTCTGTCTCTGTCTCTGTCTCTCTCTCTCTCTCTCTCTCTCTCTCTCTCTCTCTCTCTCTCTCTCTCTCTCTCTCTCTCTCTCTCTCTCTCTCTCTCTCTCTACTCTTGTTACAGCTCAAGCAAGAACCAAATTTAAAAAGCCGGGTAGACAAGTCCTATACCCATCTCAGGTACTGTAATACTCGGAACAACTGAACCAAGAAAGTAAAAATTTAGCTCCTGGAGAATGGAGCCAGCAGGCCTTGTGCCTTAAAATACTGATAATCTGTATTCTGTAAGGTTATGTAAGGTATGCATATTACTTTGATCAGGGTTGGAAAAAGCCGGCTTAAATTGAATTTATGCCAGCCAGTGGCTTTTATTAATTTAAGCCGGTTTAAACCGGCTTAATTTAATAAAAGCCAGCTTAAATTCAGAGTCAATGAAAGACGCATTTAATCCAAGAACACCCTTTCATATCAAAGATAGATAGGTGAGAACTGCACAATACTATCAATTTGCATATTGTTTGAAGAATTTGAGTTGAGCATGTCATCCATCAAGTTGGCTGAGCACAAAGTCAATGTTGATTAATACTGGCAAGCTGGAGCATACTGTTACGAACAGGTGATTGTGATACTGTTTCAACAGTTCACGTAATCACAGCGTTTTACCTGGATGTGGAGATAGGTCACATATTCTTTCGCTATTATGGTTGGTTAGATGTATGGACTTTGCATAGTCATTAAAGCAATTCCAAAACAAGGCAAAATTGTATTGGTCTCACACAAAGCGTGACAAATTACTATACAAATAAACATTCATTGGGCAGCAACATATCACATTGCTCGACTGCATCATGTCGGCTTAATGACGGCCGCGCCGGGCCCTCTGCCAGAAAGACAGCTTTGCATTTGAAAGTTGGTGGTTAGAATTTTGGCCCTGTTCAAACTTAGGCCATTTACTGTATCGTGCTTTTTGGTGGTCTTTTAGTGGATGTTGGCCAATATCATTTGGTGTGTGGTCATTGGAATGCAAAGGTATTTTTTAAAATGTTAATGATAGGTTAGCTTGTGCTAGGGTTGTTGTTAGCGTTTGTGACACTCCAAAAATATATGTTTAAGATCAGTAAGCACTTGAACATGAATGTGGTATTTATACTTTAAGTTTCATATTATTTTTGAAAATATGAAAAACAGTTCATCACGAGAACTTAACGTGAGTGGCTTTTATTATTTTCATGATAAGTGGTTTAAACCAAGGTGGCATAAATTAATTTATGCCAGCCGGTTTAATCCATGGTTTAAACCGGTTTAAACCAGAACGTGGCTTAAATTTGCCAACCCTGACTTTGATATTTCCACTGATAGCTAGGGTTATACATACCTTCATCATAGACCTGGTCTCCAGGGTCAAAATGTGATCCAGATTGTACTGCTGATGGAGGTAATCAAGTGCTAGTTCCCCAGCACTATGACATGGTCTGTGCTACAATATGTGACACTTAAGCACTGGCTATCACAGTGAAAATAGCCCTTGAAGTCAACAACTTCATTATGTATACTGGTAAGCAGTCTGATACCCAACAACCAACTTTCTGTTGGGTTTTCTGCAACAAAGAGAAAGTACCGACCAGACCCCGTTCAAGTTGTTTGGCAGCATTACGTCATCATGGCTGGAGAGGCACTACAGTTACTATGCAGGGCATTGGAGAAATTGCACTTTTTCGAAGCTCTAAATAACCTGTTTTAGAACTGTATCAACAAAACTTATATGGTTGAACAGAAAGCTAAAAGATTTTTATTTGTGAAACCATCAGGCGTTTTGCAAAAACTCCAGTGAAGAATATTATTTTCACAAATTTTCCAGAGCGCGTCAAAATAAGGACATGTCCAGCACTAGCAGCTGTTTGCAGTAAGACTAATCTCGATTTTGATTGGCTGTTGATTTCTGACCTTTGATTGGCTGTTGGTGGTACCTGCAGCAGAAGACAATAAACACCGGTGATCTCTTGAGCGAAGGTAAATTTATTTCTCTCCGCTATTGTGTAGGCCTGAGTTGATCAAATAAATGCATGCCCTTTCAACAAATTCTTTGAAGTGTTATATTTTTTCATTAGATTTACGTAAAATACGCTGCTCGCCGTTGAGATCAAGGTTACTGTCAAATGGGTGAAACAAGTTGATTTCGATTTAGACTAGATTGGTGCCAAATACGCCCAAACTTGGTATGTTTCAGCTGATCCTTCCAAAAACTTAGTAGAATCTCCTATAACTTAGTAGGAAAGGGCGGTGACGTCATCATGGGAGGACTATATTTAGTAGGAAACTTGGTTGTACCCGTAGTTAAAGTACCCTGGTACCGACTATTGGAAGGTATCCCATCATCAAGTTTGTGTTTATTCTATTTTTTATTTTAGGCCCTGGAGTTTTGTTCCTTCCAGCTTTCGCTGCCATGGAGTAAAACAGAATGAGCTATTCTTGTGATTGAATTCTCTGATGATTTTCTTTGTTTTGTCCAGTGTAGGACTATGATTCTGGCTCTGACCTTTCAAAATTAGGTATATAAATTGTTTGTCATTTCATATAAAATCTCAGTCATGTGATAGACTGAATTGATGTGAATTAATTGACTGTCCTTTCTTCCAGGGCTCAGGTTGAAACAATTTATTGTAATGATACCTACCTTTAGTTGGCTTTGAAGACTGTGATACTATACCAGCTATGGTGGCTACAGGTTAAAAATATATCAAACAAGACTGCCAGTATTTCCACTCATGCCATACAGACTCTGATCCAATCTCCATCACATCTTGTCTTCAGTATAAATCCCTGTTAAGACCTCTGCCACGATCCGCACCAACCAAGGCTTCGATGGAGCGTTCCAAGTCGGCCAAGAAGCCGAATTCGGCGGACGAAGCCCGGCTGTCTGCCCAGCAGCTGAAGGAACGCGGAAACGCCCTCTTCGCCGCCCGCAAGTTCAATGACGCCATCTCCTGCTACAGTAAAGCAATCGTGAGTAGTGGACACGCCAATCAGCAGAGGAGCTGATGGGCTCCTGAGAAAATGTTTTATTTCGGGTCAGAATCGATTGGACAAGCACTGGTTCTCTGGGCACATGTCAGTAGTTGTGCCTATCCGTGTTGCACATTTGTGATTTTGCATCGGCTTCCCCACTGGTGGTCATTTGTCCTGCATTACTGAATAGACAGTTCGATGGGTTTGCCGGTGAAATAATGGCACGTGGTAATACAGAGCTACTATGATGATTCTACGCAGTGTATACAGGGGATGGTTGGCTTAGTGGATAACGTCCCTGTCTTCTAGCCACTTGTCCTGGGTTCAAGTTCCGATGGAGCCTGGGACCTGAGTCTTAAAGACAGGGATTCTGCTAGCCACCGGTCCCGGGTTCAAGTCCCGATGGAGCCTCTGAATAGGTTGATCTGATCCCCCAAATCCCTTCCAACAGGGTGAGAGTTGGCGATGCTGTATGACCCTGGCAGTTGTGCGTCGTTAAACCTCCAAAATTATTAATGGTGCGGTGTAATACGGCGATTTTTGATGACGACGGGTGCCAAAAAACTACTACGCCCAGTGTAGGCCCGAACCCAGTTTTCCCAGGTGATGAGGTAGCCTCTCATGGCCCTGACACGACTTCCCGGCCATTTCAGGTGAAGAACCCCAACGTGCCACACTACTTCACCAACAGGGCTCTGTGCTATCTGAAGCTACAGCGGTGGGAACAAGCCTGTGCTGACTGCCGACGTGCTCTCGACCCAGCCATGGACCCCAGCAACGTCAAGGCACACTTCTTCCTGGGACAGGCTCTTCTGGAGCTCAGCAACTATGACGAGTCGATCAAACACCTGCAGATGGGTGAGTGGTGTGGTAGTCGGGTTTACAGCTGAACGCTGCGGGTTCGAATCCCGCCAGCTGGTCACTTTGTAGCGATTCAACAAGTGACGTACTGTTGAGCTCGCACCACTGTGACAGGCTAGGGGAGGGGGGTGCAATGAGATATATCTTGTAGTTTTGAATGTTGAGCTCTTATTTCGAATCTGGCTCTGGGTCATGGCACTAAGCCTCTGTATAAAGCAGTGAAGTCCTGACACAAGGCTTACAGGAGTCTCATATCTTGGTTGTGAATTCAGCTGATCTAGGCTTGTATGTGGCAATTGCTATGCAGCCCTGGCAGAGGTGTTGGGCCTAATGTGCTGACTGCCAGGCTGTATGAAAATGTTCGTTATTGTGTCCATTTGCCTGCTATTGCTCTGCACGCCCAGTGATGAGCTGTTGATTAGGGAATATTCCTGAGACAATAAATGTAATCATTTTGGCATCATTTCCTAAAATCGTGGGGACTTATGCATCAATCTCTGATACACGGACGTAAACCGATTACGATGAATTAAACGTTGCATATTCTCGGCCGTGCATGCGCATCCTCTGTGTAAGATTGTGAATTCGTATGTTCATCCTAAGTGTTATCCCGTCTTCCCCCTGAAACGTCACGGCCTCTCCTCCCTCCCGATATGCGGGAGGGAGGAGAGGCCGTTCATAAATTACGTAGGTAACTCAAATTTTTGCGATCTTCGACCCTCTCCATGTTACGGGTCACTACGCGCGTGTGTAACGATCGATAATGCTCTGATTGACTCTCTATCCCACTTTACGTTTCATAATTTATGACGGCCGCTAATGGCGCCCCCAGGAATTTGATCTGAGCACCCCCTCCATAATTTTGAAACCCCAACGCTATTTTTAAAGCAATACCCTGCCCATCACCTATATATCTTGAAAGCGCAGTGTCCCAAAGTTGGTTTTGTGCTAGGGTGCTGAGTGTAAAATTCATATTGGAAAATATAATCAGTGAGTGTAAAAATTCAGAAGTTGCAATATTGTGAGACTCAGTTAAAACCTTTATTAAACATTCATATAAGATTTGGAACACATTCTTCATTAAAATTTCCCCATTGCAAAATTCTTGAAGAGTTAATTTTCACCACAATCGTTTAGTTGAGCTCCATTGAAAAGTGAGTAGAAAATGTAGTAAAAATAACACAAAAGTGAGAGGAAAATTTAGTCTGCCCAGGTGTCACTCTCCACCCAGCACCCTGAGATTTGGGACACTGTGAAAGCGCATACAAATTCACAGAATGCATACTTAAATCGCTAGAATATAGGGACAAATCACTAGAATATGTGCAGTTGTGGAAAATATTTTGACCGTGTTAAGAAGCCGCGTAGAAGTATACTGAAGTGTGGGAAGAGCTGTCAGACAGGCAAGCATGGGAAGGTATACTCGAGTGAGAAGAGCCGTCCGTGTGTTGTTACGTTGTTGAGTTGAATTTGCTAAGAGCTGTCGCGGTTGTCTGCAGCGCACGACCTGCAAGGTATACTCGAGTGAGAAGAGCCGTCCGTTTGTTGTCACGTAGTTGAGTTGAGTTTGCTGAGAACTGTGGCGGTTGTTCTGTGTGTTGTCACGTGGCTGAGTTGAGTTTGCCATGAGCTGTCGCGGTTGTTCTGTTTGTTAGCACGTTATTGAGTTGAATTTCCTGTGAGTTGTCGCGGTTGTCCTGTTTGTTAGCACGTTGTTGAGCTCAATTTGCTGTGAGTTGTCGCGGTTGTCCTGTTTGTTAGCACGTTGTTGAGCTGAATTTGCTGTGAGTTGTCGCGGTTGTCCTGTTTGTTAGCGCATTATTGAGTTGAATTTGCTGTGAGTTGTCGCGGTTGTCCTGTTTGTTAGCACATTATTGAGTTGAATTTGCTGTGAGTTGTCGCGGTAGTCCTGTTTGTTAGCACGTTGTTGAGCTGAATTTGCTGTGAGTTTTTTTTTTTGTCGCGGTTGTCCTGTTTGTTAGCACGTTGTTGAGCTAAATTTGCTGTGAGTTGTCGCGGTTGTCCTGTTTGTTTAGCACGTTGTTGAGCTGAATTTGCTGTGAGTTGTCACGGTTGTCCTGTTTGTTAGCACGTTATTGAGTTGAATTTGCTGTGAGTTGTCGCGGTTGTCCTGTTTGTTAGCACGTTGTTGAGCTGAATTTGCTGTGAGTTGTCGCGGTTGTCCTGTTTGTTAGCACGTTGTTGAGCTGAATTTGCTGTGAGTTGTCGCGGTTGTCCTGTTTGTTAGCACGTTGTTGAGCTGAATTTGCTGTGAGTTGTCGCGGTTGTCCTGTTTGTTAGCACGTTGTTGAGCTGAATTTGCTGTGAGTTGTCGCGGTTGTCCTGTTTGTTAGCACGTTATTGAGTTGAATTTGCTGTGAGTTGTCGCGGTTGTCCTGTTTGTTAGCACGTTGTTGAGCTGAATTTGCTGTGAGTTGTCGCGGTTGTCCTGTTTGTTAGCACGTTGTTGAGCTGAATTTGCTGTGAGTTGTCGCGGTTGTCCTGTTTGTTAGCACGTTATTGAGTTGAATTTGCTGTGAGTTGTCGCGGTTGTCCTGTTTGTTAGCACGTTATTGAGTTGAATTTGCTGTGAGTTGTCGCGGTTGTCCTGTTTGTTAGCACGTTGTTGAGCTGAATTTGCTGTGAGTTGTCGCGGTTGTCCTGTTTGTTAGCACGTTATTGAGTTGAATTTGCTGTGAGTTGTCGCGGTTGTCCTGTTTGTTAGCACGTTGTTGAGTTGAATTTGCTGTGAGTTGTCGCGGTTGTCCTGTTTGTTAGCACGTTGTTGAGTTGAATTTGCTGTGAGTTGTCGCGGTTGTCCTGTTTGTTAGCACGTTATTGAGTTGAATTTGCTGTGAGTTGTCGCGGTTGTCCTGTTTGTTAGCACGTTATTGAGTTGAATTTGCTGTGAGTTGTCGCGGTTGTCCTGTTTGTTAGCACGTTATTGAGCTGAATTTGCTGTGAGTTGTCGCGGTTGTCCTGTTTGTTAGCACGTTATTGAGTTGAATTTGCTGTGAGTTGTCGCGGTTGTCCTGTTTGTTAGCACGTTGTTGAGCTGAATTTGCTGTGAGTTGTCGCGGTTGTCCTGTTTGTTAGCACGTTATTGAGCTGAATTTGCTGTGAGTTGTCGCGGTTGTCCTGTTTGTTAGCACGTTGTTGAGCTGAATTTGCTGTGAGTTGTCGCGGTTGTCCTGTTTGTTAGCACGTTGTTGAGCTGAATTTGCTGTGAGTTGTCGCGGTTGTCCTGTTTGTTAGCACGTTATTGAGTTGAATTTGCTGTGAGTTGTCGCGGTTGTCCTGTTTGTTAGCACGTTATTGAGTTGAATTTGCTGTGAGTTGTCGCGGTTGTCCTGTTTGTTAGCACGTTATTGAGCTGAATTTGCTGTGAGTTGTCGCGGTTGTCCTGTTTGTTAGCACGTTATTGAGTTGAATTTGCTGTGAGTTGTCGCGGTTGTCCTGTTTGTTAGCACGTTATTGAGTTGAATTTGCTGTGAGTTGTCGCGGTTGTCCTGTTTGTTAGCACGTTATTGAGCTGAATTTGCTGTGAGTTGTCGCGGTTGTCCTGTTTGTTAGCACGTTATTGAGTTGAATTTGCTGTGAGTTGTCGCGGTTGTCCTGTTTGTTAGCACGTTATTGAGCTGAATTTGCTGTGAGTTGTCGCGGTTGTCCTGTTTGTTAGCACGTTATTGAGTTGAATTTGCTGTGAGTTGTCGCGGTTGTCCTGTTTGTTAGCACGTTATTGAGTTGAATTTGCTGTGAGTTGTCGCGGTTGTCCTGTTTGTTAGCACGTTATTGAGCTGAATTTGCTGTGAGTTGTCGCGGTTGTCCTGTTTGTTAGCACGTTGTTGAGCTGAATTTGCTGTGAGTTGTCGCGGTTGTCCTGTTTGTTAGCACGTTATTGAGTTGAATTTGCTGTGAGTTGTCGCGGTTGTCCTGTTTGTTAGCACGTTGTTGAGCTGAATTTGCTGTGAGTTGTCGCGGTTGTCCTGTTTGTTAGCACGTTGTTGAGCTGAATTTGCTGTGAGTTGTCGCGGTTGTCCTGTTTGTTAGCACGTTGTTGAGCTGAATTTGCTGTGAGTTGTCGCGGTTGTCCTGTTTGTTAGCACGTTGTTGAGCTGAATTTGCTGTGAGTTGTCGCGGTTGTCCTGTTTGTTAGCACGTTGTTGAGCTGAATTTGCTGTGAGTTGTCGCGGTTGTCCTGTTTGTTAGCACGTTGTTGAGCTGAATTTGCTGTGAGTTGTCACGGTTGTCCTGTTTGTTAGCACGTTTTTTAGCTGAATTTGCTGTGAGTTGTCGCGGTTGTTCTGTTAGCACGTTTTTGAGCTGAATTTGCTGTGAGTTCTCGTGGTTGTCCTGTTTGTTAGCACGTTATTGAGTTGAATTTGCTGTGAGTTGTCGCGGTTGTCCTGTTTGTTAGCACGTTATTGAGTTGAATTTGCTGTGAGTTGTCGCGGTTGTCCTGTTTGTTAGCACGTTATTGAGCTGAATTTGCTGTGAGTTGTCGTGGTTGTTCTGTTTGTTAGCACGTTATTGAGTTGAATTTGCTGTGAGTTGTCGGGGTTGTCCTGTTTGTTAGCACGTTATTGAGTTGAATTTGCTGTGAGTTGTCGCGGTTGTCCTGTTTGTTAGCACGTTATTGAGTTGAATTTGCTGTGAGTTGTCGCGGTTGTCCTGTTTGTTAGCAAGTTATTGAGCTGAATTTGCTGTGAGTTGTCGCGGTTGTCCTGTTTGTTAGCACGTTATTGAGCTGAATTTGCTGTGAGTTGTCGCGGTTGTCCTGTTTGTTAGCACGTTATTGAGTTGAATTTGCTGTGAGTTGTCGCGGTTGTCCTGTTTGTTAGCACGTTATTGAGCTGAATTTGCTGTGAGTTGTCGCGGTTGTCCTGTTTGTTAGCACGTTATTGAGCTGAATTTGCTGTGAGTTGTCGCGGTTGTCCTGTTTGTTAGCACGTTATTGAGCTGAATTTGCTGTGAGTTGTCGCGGTTGTCCTGTTTGTTAGCACGCTGTTGAGCTGAATTCTCTGTGAGCTGTGGCGGCTGTTCTGTTTGTTGTCACGTGGTTGATTGAATTTGCTGAGAGCTGTCGCGGTTGTCCGCAGCGTACGACCTGGAAGGTATACTCGAGTGAGAAGAGCCGTCCGTGTGTTGTCACGTGGTTGAGTTGAATTTTCTGTGAACTGCTGCGTTTGTCCGCAGCACACGACCTGGCGCGGGAGCAGATGCAGTACTTTGGCGACGACATAGCCAGTCAGCTGCGGCTGGTGCGGAAGAAACGGTGGAGCACCCAGGAGGAGCGGCGCATCGCCGGCGAGATCGAGCTGCAGGCCAGTCTCCAGCCCAGATGCCTGGCTACTCAGAGTCGTGATCCGGCAAAGATAGCTTACTTTCTGATTTTAGAGGCGGGCAAAGGTGCTATGCACAGAACGCCTGATAAAAAGTCCTTAACTAACTTACTAACAAAGATAGGTTTAGGGTAATGGGATTCGAGAGTGATGAGTGTCATTTAGCCATAGCAGCTGGCGCAAAACTGGGCTATCTACATACAAGACCCAAAGGGAAGGCATATAATTTCCATGTATAACTGATAGCAGTACATCTGTGGCCCCGCTGTGACATCAGGAGCCACTGAAGTCTATTCAACGCCGATATGGCATATCGGGCCATTTAATGACATGCTAGGCTCAAGCTGACTGCCAATTGGATCCACGGATGATGCCATAGAGCTAACGCCAGGGCGTTTTACAGCTTTAGCCTGTAGGGAAGTAGGTCTTTTGATGGGCTTTGAATAAAAACTACAGCTTTGATTTCCTTGGAAAAGACCCAACAACCACAAAAACTGTATGTATCCTAAGACTGTTTAAAAGCTGTATGCATGCACTGCACACAACCTATGTTGGTTTTTATCTTCAGCAAACATAATCAGTGACTTAACCCATTCCGGTTGACATGTGATGTGTGTCCCTGTCCTCAGACGGTGCTGAGCCGTGACTGTGACGTGTGTCCCTGTCCTCAGATGGTGCTGAGCCGTGACTGTGACGTGTGTCCCTGTCCTCAGACGGTGCTGAGCCGTGACTGTGACGTGTGTCCCTGTCCTCAGACGGTGCTGAGCCATGCCATGTGACGTGTGTCCCTGTCCTCAGACGGTGCTGAGCCATGCCATGTGACGTGTGTCCCTGTCCTCAGACGGTGCTGAGCCGTGACTTTGACGTGTGTCCCTGTCCTCAGACGGTGCTGAGCCGTGACTTTGACGTGTGTCCCTGTCCTCAGATGGTGCTGAGCCGTGACTGTGACGTGTGTCCCTGTCCTCAGACGGTGCTGAGCCGTGACTGTGACGTGTGTCCCTGTCCTCAGATGGTGCTGAGCCGTGACTGTGACGTGTGTCCCTGTCCTCAGACGGTGCTGAGCCGTGACTGTGACGTGTGTCCCTGTCCTCAGACGGTGCTGAGCCGTGACTGTGACGTGTGTCCCTGTCCTCAGATGGTGCTGAGCCGTGACTGTGACGTGTGTCCCTGTCCTCAGACGGTGCTGAGCCGTGACTGTGACGTGTATCCCTGTCCTCAGACGGTGCTGAGCCGTGACTGTGACGTGTATCCCTGTCCTCAGACGGTGCTGAGCCGTGACTGTGACGTGTGTCCCTGTCCTCAGACGGTGCTGAGCCGTGACTGTGACGTGTGTCCCTGTCCTCAGAGGTGCTGAGCCGTGACTCTGACGTGTGTCCCTGTCCTCAGACGGTGCTGAGCCGGCTGCTGGTGGAGGAGAAGGACCGGCAGGTGGACAGTTTCCTCGCCTCCGCCGGCGTCTCGGCGGCCGCCGCGCCCGCCGACCCGGAGGTGGAGGACCAGGTCCGGGAGATCGAGCACACCTGCGACCAGAGGATCGCGCAGCTCAACGAACTCTTCGCCAAGGCAGACGACGCGCGGAGGGTGGGTGGAATGTGTGGGCGGGCGGGGTGTTGGTTGGAGGTGCTGACTTTGTTTCTGGTTTACTAAGACATGCTGATAGCATGCTCAGCAGCTGTGAGAGTCAGTGCAGGGCTGTTAAAGGCAGGACGGTGCAATGCGGGGTAAATTATGTAAAAGTCACGCATAACGCTCATGCAAAGTGAAATTTGCTGAACGAAAAGATGCTCGTATTCGCTATTGCTGCTTTTCTGGGATTTGCTGGTGTCGTCTTTGTAGTGTTGTTTCTGCTTTAATCTTGTGACCCGACTCCTCTTGCTCAGCTTCATTTTAACAACAGAAACTGACGTATGATTCGTCAGAAGCGGGATATTCCCGACTATCTGTGCGGAAAAATCAGTTTTGAGGTGCTGCGAGACCCGGTCATCACCCCCTCCGGCATCACCTACGACAGGAAGGACATCCAGGAGCACCTCTCGGTAGGAAGCGAGAGAGAGAGAGAGAGAGAGAGAGAGAGGGGGAGAGAGAGAGACCGATGTGTATACTTTGATGAATGAGAGAGAGTGCTCTGGATGGCTGATGAAGACCCTGACCCCCTCCGGCAGCGGGTGGGTCACTTTGACCCGGTGACCCGAGCTGAGTTGACGGCCGATCAGCTGATCCCCAACCTGGCCATGAAGGAGGTAGTTGACTCCTTCCTGCAGGAGAACGAGTGGGCTCTCGACTACTGACGCCCGCCCCTGCATCTTTCTGGTGGGTAACATCTAGTTATAAACAATACTCATATGAATAAATGGAATATATTGAAATTTGTTGTAAGTGAAAAAGTTTCGCTTAAAAAGAGTATTTTTCCAGTTGCATTGGACACGCTATCAGCTGTTGACACGCCCACATCAGCAGCTGACGAAGCCCCCACTTCCGCCATATCGAGCAGTATGCTCCCCTTGCCAGTGCCAGTGTCTGTGATGTATCTCTGTGTTCCAGGCCATCGGCCGTGCCGTGCTGTCCGGCTGTGCCAGCTCCAGAGTGAGCCCCTCACCGCCCCCGCCGCGGTCCTGTCCTACCTCCGGGGCGGCCCGGCGCCGGCTCGGCGGCAGGTGTCGTTCTCTTCTGTGTGCTAGTGCTTCGATACGGCGGTGACCGGCGCGGTAGCTCAGTGTGGTGTGTCTGACGGCCGTGGGGGGGGGGGCTGGTGGAGACTGGATCGCTGCTGTCTTCTGTAGCCGTCGCTGCTCGTCCGCTCCCTGAGTGCAGTTTTCTTCCAGCTGATTGAAGGACCCGGGTGGTCCGTAAGGCTAAACGGCAGTTCAGAGCTGCACTGTGTTAATATGCATGGTTCTGTTGTGTCTTAAATTCAGTTCAGCTCAATTTTCGGTGTAGTTCAAGAGAATGCGGCACCTTCATCGGACCTGAATTGAGATGTTAGTCGTGAAGAGTAAGCTGGAAAATTGCTGGTCGACCCGGGTTCAAGGCCCGGTGGATTTTCTGAGCGAGGAGCAATCTAGCTCCTGACAAATATTGTCAATATAAAAAGTTTCCCACGCCGTGTAACCCTGACAGTTTAATTTTAATCTAATTTAGTTTCCCCCTCAGCATAATTTTCCCAAAAATTATAACAAGTAATTTCATAGTTCGTTTGTCGCAATTTGTGCGGAAAAGTAACGGCTCATTAGCGTACTACTTGTTTGCGCTTCTAAGCTTCTCTCCCCTTGTCAGCCAAACGGCCGTTCGGTGGCCCTCCTGGTCGGCGCGGCTGGGCATCTCTCTGAATGGTACGTTTTTTGTGTAAACAGTTTGTTTTTTTGTAAATGAGGTATGAAAGCAAGGATTATCGGCAATGCTCTCATTGACTGTTGTCTCAGTGCAAACCCATCATAAAGGTGCAGCATTCTCTTTAAACAGCGCTACGGCATCGTCATTTGCAATCAATCGAGCGTGATTCTTGTTCGTAAAAGGCAGGGACGGGTTTTCAGCCCCATCGGGTCTGAAGGAATGCCGCTGGAGAGCGAGTGGTGCGAATGCTGCTAGCCGTTTGTGTTCATCATTTCCATGCATCTGGGCACCGCCTGCACGTGCGCTGCTGTGTCCGGAAAACTTTGTGTTTCATCCTCAAAAGCGCTGAGCCGTTGTCTGCCGGCCAGGGGACGCCGGTGACGGGAGCCTCGAGCTTACTGCGCCGGCGTGTCGTTCGCCCTAGAGGGGAATCGCTGCTTCATTGTGTCATGTACATTGAGTTTTGTGAGTGTATGGTATGTTGAGGAATGTTAACGCTATCTGAGCCGTCGTGTGATCAGAATGTGAAAAGATCCAGAAGCCTGGTTATACGGATCTGAATCATTTGGTGGTTTGGAGCTACGCCTTTTGACGAGGGCTGTTTGTGAAGCGGCGTCAGGTTTGAATTGTTATGGGGGAGCTATAAAGAAGCCGTTATCCTGTTAAGATATCTAGTCGTATATTGTTTTGGAGTCATTGATATTGTCCGGGGCAGCAGCGAATTAGTTTAGTGTTGTGCATGGTGCCAGAATTGGAACTTTTCCGGGATGCAAATGCTGTAATTTGTAGTTTGCACAAGGACCGGAACTTGATTCAATTTTCCGAGCAAAGCATCCAATGCCAGTGATGTCCAGATGTGGGGGGGAGGATGTAGTCGGTACCCGTGTCGGCTTGGTGTTGGTTTGTGTCCCGGCAGATCCCCCTCCGTAAAGCTTGGGTGTCAACTTCTTTAGAAAAGCCGAGGCTGTTCCCCACCCGCTCCCGCTCTGTGTCTCCCAGTTCTTTGGTACGCGGGATTTTTCCAAGGATTCCTCTTGTCTGCAGCAACAGTTTGCTCATCGCGTTATATTTCAAGGGAATTTCTCCCACCTTTCGGGAATTGCCCCTCCCCGCATTGCTCAGGAGACAGGCGGATTCCTGCCGTCGAAAATAATAATTACTTGCATGGGAAGGTGCGCGTAGTATGAGCATCAGTCGCTGATTTGAGAGCCTCAATAAAATGAACGTTTGGTGCCATGCTAAGTAAGCTTGCCAATTTCACAGTGTAAGTTTTGTCTTCACATCTCGCTAGAAAGCAGCTGATATATGTAGTTATAAGTCCTCGACGACAGCTGTATGTGTGTTATGCTCGGTGAAAAGTTTCTGAACCTAAGTATGCTTGAATGTAAAGCATCGGATGTACCTTGAAAATTTGTCGATAATCATGTACATAGTCTCATAATCATGCTCGTTATCTACGTATGTTTGTGCATCCGGCCCAGTGAAGAATGATCTGCGAAAATACCACTGGATATCATCCGCCTATATTCATCACGCTGATTTCGAATCTGAAATTCGATTTTTGCTACCCAGGCTCATTTGTTTAGATTCTCTGAATTTTCGATATTTCTACCCACCTAAAAATAAGTTGTTTAGCACAGACTCTTAGACTATAAAGCTAGCTAGGCCACCTATTGTGTTTTTGGACTCAGCTGTTAAATAATGCCTAGTTTATTGGTACTCGGTCATCTAGTGGTGTCACAGGACAGGTCATCGTATAACTGGTGAATTTAATCGAAGATGTGAAATTTCGGTGTTCTTTCCGGCTAGTGATGTTATCAAAAATTATACTCGCCAGGTGTGCGATATATTGAATTAATTGGCGCCCATTGTCGTATGACTGGGCACTTCCCTGGGTTCTACGCGGGGAGAAGTAAGCAATAACAAATGTTTAGATGTTTGACCGAACCTGAGAGACCACGGTACCAGTAAATGGGTACCATTCGACAGCTGCGAATCGTATAAACGCGCTGTAATTTACACTGGCACGTCAGCTTTATCAGCTGAGAAGTTTGCTGTTGCCCAAGAAGCAATGTGTCCGGAAAAGTGGACGATTTTGAATTGTAAGAAATGAAGCCAGGCAATAACGAACGGATTTCAGATTCGAACTGTTGACTAGCGTGTACGAGGCGATCTTGGTTTAGGATGCAGGGGATATTTCCGTTATTTGCGAAGCCGTCAGGTCGCCACTCCGGCCACCCCCAAGCTTCATCTGTGGCTGTCGATGTGATGTTTGTCCGAGGTGCAACTATTGATGCATGAATAAAACCTTGCTCCAATGCCACCTGTTATTTAGATGGGAGTTGCCGGTTGGAATGGGCCACCCATGCATACTTAAAGAAAGGGTGAATCTCCTCGTTCTTGGTGGTTGTCTCTCATTCCGGACAACGGAAGCTACTGAGTGTTAATGCAGTTTAACCCTGACAATCTCGCCAATCATTTGTTTCTGGATCGGGCTTGTCGTTGCCCTCCGGGTGCCCCAACGGAAATTCGGGAGCTTCTTCCGAAGACTTCCTATAAAGAACGTAATATTTATGAACTTTGCCGAGAATTGCGACATTCGTAACCCGGCAAGATCTACCCGGGGCAGGATCAGGCATAGGCGGATCCAGGCCTTCTGATTGGGGGGTACAAAGTCAGCAAGGGGCGCCATCTGGACCAGGGGGTCGGCACAACCTATCAGGCGGGCACCAAATCCTATCACGGGTCGCTGATACCCGTATTCTGGGTTAGCTGGAAGCGGCATTTGAGGGGGTCGCCGTCGACTGAAGAGGTGTCGTGACCATTGCAAGGGGAGGGTCGATCGAAGACCACTTACCCCACCTCCTGGATCCGCCTATGTGGCTAGCTGATATTCCTATAAGTAACAGATGCGATGGCTGGGCAAACAGGTTTGAGATCACGGAGAGCAAACAAACCATAGGAGGATCCAGGATTGCTGATCGGGGGAGGGGGCGCCATCCGGACCATAGGGGCGCCACTTTTGACCGGCAAAACATCGGGTGGGCACAAAATTCTATCGGTAAGCGCCAATTTTCGCATCCAGAAGGGGGGCACCGTGACCATTCCAGGGGGTGCCGAGGTTTGATGGGGGATTACCTTCCCCCATTCCATCACCCCCTGGGTCTGCGTATGCAAACAACGCATTTGCCCCTTCCAAACTCAGCCGATGTTTTTCTCAACACCAGCCGTGATTTTTTCGTCATTGCTTGCTAGGTGAAGCTGCCGCACCCATTTTGTGCAGTGAATAAAACAATATGAAAATTGATACCGTAGATATTTTCATGATAATGAAATTGTTTCACTTAAATAAAACTTTGAAATCCTATTTTCTTTAAAGAAGGTGGCAAGCTAAAATTTATTTTAGCTACTGCGTTTTTCTCCTTGAGCTTCATATATAGCGCAAAGTACTGTTTGAAACGGCGCAACAAAAAAGAAGAGAAGCAAGCGCACTCACAGAGCACGGGTTAGGCCGGTTCTTCATTGCAATTTATGCATATTAGTATAACTTTGAAGTGTCTCATTTGACTTTCGATTCATTTGTTTATGCGTTGCTAGTTGTAACTGAGGCTATATTTTGATATGTTTGGAATTTTTAGTTCGGGAAAGGTTGAGTAGAGGTAAGAACAGAACTTAAAATGCTTTGGATGGCCCTTGAATTTTTAGATTGAGGCGCGAAGAACTCATTAAGATGAGAGAAGCATGGACACAACGGGCAGATAAGGATAGAGCTGAGGATAAGAATATATGATAAACAGTGATGGTGGTTTCCGCAACACCTAAGGCTGAATACAGATATGAGTGCTAACCGATAGAAGAATCTAAAATCTCAGTTTTTCTCCATCCTTAGTGCACTATTGATGTCTCCTCTGCCTCTCACTCCTTTCACATTCCCTTCACCTAATAAACAATTTTTATCAAAGATAAAAATATCTGTTTGATACAAATTCCTTGATAAATACATTTGTGTACAATTTATTGCATTTTTGTTTAATTTGTTTAATAACAAAAAAGCTTAACCCTCTGGAAGTGGAGACTACTCTCCTTTATCTCTGTAGTGTAAGAAAAGGCTTTGCCATTGTCAAGCATGCTGCCATGTGCTCCCAGATCTGGTTGGATATACGACAGAATCGTTAGTTTCCATTTCCAAAAGCTATCTGTATTGTAAATGCATCATCGGCATAGCATTGTGCATGGAAATAAGGTGAGAGACTGGTGCTGGTTAAATATATCACTGTAAAGTCTGGATCCCAGTATGTTTTGGCATGTATTTCATTAAATGCTTTGGATGTCCCTTGAGTTTTTACATTTAGGCACAATGAACTTTTTGGTCTCCAGTCCCCCCAATGGTCCCCAGCCCTAAGGGTTTTCCTCCACCGATGACCAGTGCCCTTGCAGTGCTCAATGCCCAAGGGCCTGTACTCTACTCAGAAATGTATTTGTGCCCTTTGCTAAATATTATCAAAGATGCCTTAACAAAGTATTTTGTACCAAAAGTATATATGAAAGGAAACAAGAGTGGGTACCCTTCTCACTGCTGAAATATCCCTCTCACACCCAAAAGGGGCCCTTTCCTCCTTTTCTCCAGGAAACAAAATTTGAGAAAAATATATCAGTAGCATCATGTGCAGTGAGCACATCTGAGCTTGATGTTTTTTTCTTTACATCTTGCTGCATTCTCTTCATCCCTAGTCCAAACATAAAGATGCAGAGGTGACAACTGAAGGGAGGGCTATATGGCAGTGTGGCTCTTCAATGACAAATTCTAACACTAGCTCCATGAAATTTTCTGGGATTGAATGGGTAAAAATTCCATGATCCCCCTTTAATCTGGACCCTCTGTTGGCACTCCAAACAGGTATCTATTCTAAAGCAAACTATTTTGAACCCTAAATGGTGCTTTAACAGAACTGCAACCATATCTCATTTTCAAGTGTACTCCACATTTCTGGGGGCACCGAAAGCTGAGCCTTGATTGGTATGGCTGTAGAAACTTTTATTTGCTGCTTCTGCCAGTATATAATAAATCTTTGAAATTCTAGGATGTCTGAATGTGTTATAGATCTCAGATTTCTTTCCCTTTTGATATGAACATTATAACAAAATGGGAAATGGACAGCTACTCCAGGAGCCTCAAGTTTGTTACCACACATATCAATTTTGTAATTTTTACTAACTTACTTTATTTATCGTTATTCTCCCATGTGAGTTCATTACTTCTACAAAACAATCTTCGTTTATTTGTCTCTCAACCCTGTAAAAACTGGAAGACTTAGGAAAAACTTCATATGTAACAAAACTTGTATGCTATCTGGGGCATAGTTTCAGTGCTGATCTTGATGAAGTTGTATGTTTCATGTTAACTTTTCTTTTCATTATTTTCTTTCTTTGTACATCAATCTGCACTTTCCTTGCACCTGTCTGCACTCAGGGGTGTAATTTTCTATCTCTTTGGGGGTGCCCGAGCACCCCCAATCCTAATTCGAGCACCCCCAATCATGTGCTGAGCACCCCCAATACATGTGCCGCCCCTGGCTTATCACCGCTACCCTGAAGAATGTCACCCTATCTCATCACTGCCACCCTGATTCGTGCCGCCCCTGTCAAGTTTTTCCCGTCCAGGATTCATTACTTCCACTCCGATTGGTTCCATCTCTGGCTAATCAATGCCACCTCACTTATCCTTTCCCCTGATTTATGACGCGCATCATTGCCGCCCCCGTCTGATCAATGTCGCCAAAAAATTAATCACTGCCGCCCCCTTCCGGATGATTACTGCCGCCTTTTGTTTCATCACTGATCAGCGGGCTGATCACGGACACCCCTGGTTTATCACTGCCGCCTTGATTCATGCCGCCCCTGGCGAAAAAAACGGTTTATTTCAACATCCATATACTTCCCCTCCTGGTTAGTTACTGTCGCCCACCGAATTATCATTGCCGCCCCCCTGCTGATCACTGCCGCCCCTCGTTTACCACTGCCGCCCCTGGCTGATCATTGCCGCCCCCTGGCTGATCATTGCCGCCCCCTGAATGATAACTGCCGCCCCTTGACTGCTAACTGCCGCCCCTTGACTGCTAACTGCCGCCCCTAGCGGATGACTGCCGCCCCTGGTGGATAATTGCCACCCCTGGCAGATCAATGCCGCCCCTGGCAGATCACTGCCGCCCACTGACTGATAGCTTCCGCCCCTGAGTCATCACTACCGCCCCTGGCTAATCACTGGCGCCCCTGACTGATAACTGCCGCCCCTTGGCTGATCACTGCCGCCCCTGGCTGATCACTGCCGCCTCTGACTGATCACTGCCGCCCCCTGACTGATCACTGCCGCCCCTGGCTGTTCATTGCCGCCCCCTGGGCCGATTAGTGCCGCCCTCTGACTGCAAACTGCTGGCTCTTGGCTGATGCTGGCTCTTGGCTGATAACTGCCGCCCCTTGACTGATAACTGCTGCCCCTTGGATGCTAACTGCTGCCCCTGGCTGACTTCTGCCGCCCCTGGCTGATTATTGCCGCCCTTGGCTGCTAACTGCCGCCCCTGGCTGACCACTACCGCCCCCTGGCTGACCATTGCCGCCCCTTGACTGAAAACTTCCGGCTCTTGGCTGATAACTGCCGTCCCTGGCGGATCACTGGCCGCCCCTTGACTGATAACTGCCGCCCCTTGGCTGCTAACTGCCGCCCTTGGCTTACCACTGCCGCCCCTGGCTGATAACTGCCGCCCCCTGGCAGATTACTACCGCCCCCTGCTTGATAACTTTCGTCCTTGGTTGATCACTGCCGCCCCCTGGCTGATCCTTGCCGCCCCCTGACTGAAAATTGCCGGCCATGGGCTGATAACTGCTGCCGCTGGCTGATCACTGCCGCCCCGGTGGAATGATAAGTGCCACCCTGGCTGATAACTGTTGCCCCTTGCTGATAGCTGCCTCCGCTTGACTGATAAATTCCGCCCCTTGGCTGCTATCTGCCGACCCTGGCTTATCACTGCCGCACCTTGGTTGATAATTGCCACCCCTGGCTAATCACTGCCGCCCCTGACTGATAACTGCGGCCCCCTGGCGGATAACTTCCGCCCTTAACTGATATCTGCTGCCGTTAGGTTCATCACTGCCGTCTCCCAGGGCAGTGAGCATCCTGGGGATATCCGGGCAGTGAGCATTCTGGGGGAGTATCCTTTTGTGGATATCATTAACATCGTGTTATATGGAGCGTTAGTTTTAATATCGTATATTCATCCTAGTAGTCTTTCAGGTTTTACATAACGTCGGGTTTCATGTTACCTATGGTCTCTGACTTTAGTATATCGTGTGAACTTTTCTGTATCATTTTTTTCAGTATTTGTATTTCATTTCATTTTTTATATTTTTTATCATCTTCTGATACAACTTTCACAACCTGACCTGTTTTACCACCTGACTTGTTAAAATTCGTACGAAAATGTCCTATTTGCGTATTTTATTTAGTGTTATGGGCGCCGTATGACTCTAGATGTCGGCGCGCTTTAAAACCTCAAATATGATGATGGACCGTCTCACGGCTGATCCTGCCACCCCTGGTTCATCACTGCCGCCCGAATTCATGCCGCCTCTGGCTCGTTGATGCTGTCCCTTGCATATTTTGACCCCAATGCACGCCGCCCCGCGTCATCGCTGCCGCCCCTGGTTCATCACTGCCACCCCTGGCTGATCACTGTCTCCCCTGGTTCATAACTGCCGCCCAGATTAATCATTGCTGCCTTGATTCACGCCGCCCCTGGCTGATCACTGCCGCCCCTGGTATATCACTGCCGAGGAGACCAGTCTGGCCATGGCCCCCAAAGCTGGTTAAACTTAGGCCCTGCTGTAGGCACAGTTTTGTCAGGAGGAATCTCTAACACCCTTCCAGAAAGCAAGCAGCAGCCCACAATCGTCTAATCTTTATCTGTTTGTCTATTGGAGGAATTCTCCGAGCCGAGTAAATGGTAGAATGCTGCTGCCGTGCTTTTACTCTTTTAGTGTCAGCCAGCGGTGAAATTTTTTACCTCTTTGGGGCGTGCAAGCACCCGTAATCACATTGAAAGCACCCCCAATACGTGTTTTGCCCCCGACTCAGCATTTCTGTCCTGATTCATGCCGCCTCCGTCTTACCACTGTGATCATGCCGCCCCCGGTTCATCACTACCACCCTGGTTTAAGCCGCCATGGTTCATCACTGACGCCTCCTACCTATCACTGCCACCCTGATTCTTGCCAACCCTGACTTATCACTCCCGCTCTGATTCAAACAGCACCCCGCTCATCACTGCTGCCAGTGGGTCACCAATTCTATCCCCAGCTCATCACTACCGCCTCGGCTAATGAACGCCGCCCCTGACTTATCACTTCCGCTCTAATTCGTGCCGCCCTGGGCTCACGACTGCCGCCCCCAGCTCGGGGACGGCGGATTCCATTTTCGGGTGGTTGTACAAGATTTTCGGGAGGGGGTGCCTTCCTTTCCAAGGGGAAGGGGTGGTTCCATCCCCAGGGGGGCACCTTTAGCTCCCTAGGGATGCCCACTCAGGGGGAGGGGCGCCGACATAATTTCCCTGCGTTGAGTCGATAAACTGGGTCTATTTACTCTCCATGGGATGGCTTTGATGAAAGGGGGTACCATTCATATTTGAAACTGCTTTTATTTCGCACAGAAGGCCCTACCTCTTCAGGTAGGCGGTGTTTCGGTCTGATGTTTTCTTGGCCGGCCGGGGCGCCGGCCAAATCCGGGGCGCTTCCCCCGACGAAGCCAAAACCGGGTGTGCAAAAATATACTTTTGTACACCCTCATTTTTTTAGGGTGTGCAATTGCACACCCTACCTTCCCCCCGCCCGGTGTCCACCGTTTCTGTCCCAGCTTATCTCCTCCGCCCTGATCTGTGCCACCCGTAGTTTATAGCTACTACATACGGCTCACCATTCCCGTCATCGGCTTATGCCCTTTGCCTTGATGCGTGCCACCCCCGGCTAATCAATGCTACCCCTCCCCAACTTATCACTTCCGCCCTGATTTGTGCCGCCCCTAGTTCATAGCTCCCGCCCCCCCCCCAGTCTTCACTGCCGCCCTCTCCTTATCACTTCCACTCTGGTTCGCGCCGCTCCTAGTTCATAGCTATTGGCCCTAGCTCATCACTGCCGCCCTCGACTTATGACTTTGCCCTGCTTCTTGCCGCCCCGGTCAATCACTGTCGCCCCAAGCTTATCACTTTCCTCCTAATTTGCGCCGTTCTTAGTCTATAACTGCCACCCTGAGCTCATCACTGCAGAACTGATGTTTACCTCCCCTGTGCGTTAGAGTAAAATAAAAGGCGTTAGGGCAAAAATAAAGAGCATGCACGGGTACAGTGGAGTTGCCATATTTCTTAATATTTACAGAACAATACGCGCGTTGTTTGGAGCACTATCGGTGTTTTTGCTTTCTTTCCACGTAGTGATCATCCACAGGCAGATATTTACTTATTTCCCTAGAGGAGCATTTTAAAAATCAAAATATTGAGCCTATTGTACATTTTTCATAGAAATAATGGACGTCTCCGTGATTTTCGGCTAAAAGTTCCCCTTAATTACACTAAATTTCAGGATTCAACCTAGGTGCCACATTCCCTTTAAGGGGGTTCCCTTTTTAACACGCGCATTGACGGGGGTCTGAGCCACCTTCGCTTTACAGGGGAGGGGCGGGTACCCGCACCCCCTAAGATCTCGAGAACCACGCTAGGTAGCGAAAAACGGTAAACAACGTTGGGTAGCCCATTCACTTCTCAATCGAAAATATTTGAACCATTTTTCAGGTCACATTTAAGGTTGCGAGAGGCAAAACATGCCGTCATAGGGATAACATGTAAATGAAGGTTTTCGGCCATTTTATCTGAAAAATTAAAGATAGAGCAAACCGACTACAACTGTTTGAATCCTTGCAGCAAACCGAATCGAATGATATATAATTTGACCTTGCTAGGTCAAATCAAAGATTTGACTTGACCTGAGGTCAGGTCAAGGTCATAATATATAAAGTGCATATTATTAGAACCTCAAAGACAAGGCGAGTCTAATGCAGCTAAAATAAACGCTCTATCACCACCCGTTACTGAGTTATTCAGTCAAAACCATTTTCCCATGTATTTCCATGGAGAGGTCATGGCTTGTACCTGACCTTAGGTCATCGATATCAAAAATACCGGAACATATTTTAGAGAACTCGGTAGGCCCATTATGTGATATGAGTTTCAATAGGATAAGTTCACCCTGTTCCGACTTATCCTATCTTAAACTTTTTGGTGTCAGGTCACTGGACCTGTACTGGTGATCTGACCTGATATGACCTAACCTTAGAATTTTCACAGAATCTGTAAAAATGATGAGAAAAAGATGTGCCAAGTATGGCGGCGCTAGGCGTCACCGTTTTTCTGCTATCTCCGAAAAACCCGAGAGTGGGGGCGGGTACCCGCCCCCAGTCAATGCGCGTGTTAAAGGGAACCCCTTGAGAGGTAGTTCTCTTTTAAGAGAATCCTTTAAGGAGAATGTGGCACATTGGTTGAATCCTGAAATTTAGAGTAATTAGGGGAACTTTAAGTTGAAAATCACATTCCCTTTAAAGGGAATGTGGCACCTTGGTTGAATCCTGGAATTTAGTGTAATTAGGGGAACTTTTAGCCGGAAATCATGGAGGCGTCCATTATTTCTCTGAAAAATGTACAATAAGCTCAATATTTTGATTTTTAAAATGCTCCTCTAGGGAAATAAATATCTGCCTGTGGATGATGTCATGATCTGGCATTCACTACCATATTCCATAGGCATCAAGGGCTTCGATTGGCTGATGCTCATAGTGACGTCAGCATATGTCGTCACACCAACATGGCTGTCAACTGTGGCCCGCTGCTAAGGGTACATGAGGGGTACATTTCAGGTAGTTTTTGTTTTTTCTTCGGAAAAAAAACAAAAGGTAGTTTGAGTTTCAAGACAAATGATATATAGAGTACCGGGTTTTCCGGCATGCTATACAACTTGGCTATCTCAGTTAAAATCACGTTATAAAGGTGCCACATTCCCTTTAAGTCTTTTGTTCTCATTTCAATCTCCATCCGCTCTGTCATGCTCAAGGTAAAATTTAACCCCTCAAAACTGATACACTTCAATCGTGGACAGAGCCGCAGCCAGGGGGACACGTGCCCCCATCGGTGCCGAAGTGCCCTTTGATCGCTAAGCGGTTTACCCGGTTTGGGCTGTGCCACTCCAAATTTATTGCCATATGGCGTCGAACCTAGCTGCAATTAGATTACATTGAGCGATTAAAACTATTGTTTGATAATTTAGTACCTTTTTTTGGCCAGCTAGGGCATTCTGTCGCCTTTCCAAGCACCCGGGAGAATATGGGTACGTAATTCGTGACCAACTAATGCCTCATCGTCGCCAATAATCGCACCGGCGGAGCTAATCTGGTGACCCTTGAGCTCATCTGGGGCCCACTGAGCTGGTCTTGGCCACTTGAGTAGATCACGTGCCCTCTAAGCTGATGTGGTGCCCGGTGAGTCAATCTGGTGCCCCTTGAGCAAATAATTGTGCCTCTTGAACCTAGCTAATGCTGAGTTAGTCTGATGCCTCCGAGCTCGCCTGGTGCCCTATTAGCTGTTTTAGTGCCCCTTGAGCTTATCTGGGCCCCCTGAGCTGATCACATGCCTCGTAGAGTTGATCTACTGTCCCCTGAGCCAATATGGTGCCTCTTTGAGCTATGATCTGGTGCCCCTGAGCTGGTCTGGTGCACCCTGAGCTGATCTTGTGTTCTCTGAGCTGAGCTATGCCCCTGCTTTGGTCTGGGGGCTGGAAGCTGATCTGGGCTCCCGGGCTGCTCAATCTTTTTCCCCCTGAGCAGATATGTTTCCCCTGAGCTAAACTAATGCCTCCTGAGTCGATCTGGTGCCCCCTGAGCCAACATTTTGCCTCCTGGGCCCATCTCGTGCCCTCTGAGCTCGTCTAGTGCCCCTAAGCTAGTGTGGTGCCCCCTGAGCCAATCTAGTGCCTTTTAGGCTGATCTGGGCCTCCTGAGTTGATTAAGCAATTTCCTCAGAAGCTCTGGGGCCCTGAGCTGAGTTGTGCCCACTGAGGCTGATGAAGGTCCCTGAGCTGGTATGGGGCTCCTGGGCTGATTAAATGCCTCCTGGCCTGATCTAGTACCTCCGAGTTGATCTGTACCCTGAGCTGATCGGGGACCACTGAGCTGATCCATTGCCCTCTCTCTGAGGTGATATGGTGCTCCCTGAGCTGATCTAGACCCCTGCTCTGGTTTGGGGACCAGGAGCTTATCTGGGCCCCCGAGCTGATTGATCTGGTGCCCCTGAGCAGGCATATTGCCCCTGAGCTAAACTAATGCCCTCTGAGTTGATCTGGTGCCTCATGTGTCATCATTGTGCCTTCTGAGCCCATCTGATGCCCTCTGAGCTAGCCTGGTGCCCCCTGAGCTAATATGGTGCATGGCCCTATGAGCCTATCTGCGGCCCATTGAGCTAGTCTGATGGCCCCCCCATCTTTGGGGCCACTTTGCTAGTCTAGTCCCGGGCCAAGCATGAGTTGCTCGGGGGGAGGCTCTGATCCACACCAGGGGCCCCTGAGCTGGTCTTGAATAGACACAGAATAAGAACACAAGGCCAACTCCCATCACCTCGGGGGTCACGGGGCTAGTCTAATCCCGGGGGCACAACTGGGGGAATGAGGGGCAGCTGCTCTGGAGGACTCTAATCCAAACTAGGGGGCCCCTGAGCTGGTTTTGAATGCGGAATAAGGACAAAGTGCAAGCTCCCCTTGTAAAATGGAGCTAATGAAGAATGAGCCGTCATCGCTAAAACGGCTTGTGATGCCTAGGCACCCCGGGTTAAATGAATTGCTTATTACACTGGTGGATTCTGGGGAGGGGTGATAAAAAGGCATGTGCCCCTGAGCTCAGAGCACAGTCACCTGAACCAGGATTTGTACTAATTAATTAAAATGAATGAAGAATTAGTTTCTCACAATTTTCGGCCCTATCCAAACTACCAGCCTGTTTACTTTTTTTACTTCAACTGAGACCGATCCTGGTATCTCCCAAATTATTCCGGCAACAAAAATTGTATCCGTCCAATGTCACTATGCCACACCTCCTCCCACGGCCCTTGTGGGAGCCGCGGAACTTAATCCGCGTTCAACCAGGGCTCACTCGTCACGACACAGCCAGTGGGCAAAACAAATGAATTTTCGACTCCAATATGTCTTATCTTGCACATAGTGAAAGATATCACAGGCTCCGCTGAATTCTCGGATGTCCAGTACTTGCATGAGTTGGCTGATTTGTCCTTAAATCTATCCCAAAAGTCGTGTTCTGGGTATTTTCATGAGATTTCGGTGACCCTTTTCTTTTTTCTGGTTTTAATTCAGTTTTCCTTCTCCGCCAATGCTTGATCTGCATTTGTCTTGGACCAAAGGTACCCAAAAGTTAATATTAACTAAGATATAGTAAGTTTTTAGGTTACCTTAAATTGCCCTTTCTCTCCCGGGGTGCCCCTCAAAGGTGGTGTGCCCCCCACACCAAAGCTCTGGCTGCGCCCCTGATCGTGGAAAGATTTAAAGCTCAGATTTGATTATTATAAGACGTGTATGTAGCTTTGGGATGTTGCATAAAAAATACCTGCCCAACATTAAAATAAAATGTTCCCTGTGCTATAAAAGGTGCAAAAAAGCGATGAATAACAGGTTTGGTGCAATAAAGCGGTGCCGCCCCCCCAACGCCGCCGCCCCTATGGGGTGCCGCCCCCCACCGGCTGAGCACCCCCAAAGATTTTTGGAAAATTACACCCCTGTCTGCACTAATTCAGCATTGGCATTTACAGTTACTGTGTATTGTTTCAGGAGATTCTACTGATAAGACTGACAGCATTGGATAATACTCTTCTTATTTTCGTTAGTACTACAAATACCCTCCATCCCCAAAAACCACCATCTCAATCATGGCAGACCCTCTTTGTCACAAGACTGTGTTTCTCCTCGAGCGAAGCATGACAATGGAGCGCCCTTGCGGCCACTCGTTTGAGATGGATTCTCTAAACAAGTCCCGCGGCGGCGGCCTGATTCCTCTTCCTGCTCTCACCAAGTCAGTCTGGACTTGCGCCCTGGAGGCGGCCGTCGAGTACTGTCGCATCGTCTGGGACGTGTACCCTTCGGGCCGGCTGGTGCGTCTCCTGCTCTCCGGCGAACAGGTGATTCCCGTCAACAGCTGGAACCAGCAGGATCAGCATCTGCCACAGCTGATGGCCCAGCTGGCGGCTACGGCGCCAGGAGCTCGCGCAGCTGCCGATGCGGAGGCGGCCCTACGGGCCGGACTGGCGGCGGCGGTAGGCGCGCTGGGGGAGCCCTCGGAGGCGCAGCGGTCGGAGGTGGCGGAGGCGGCGCCGCAGCTGAACGCCGGCAGGGTGGTGGTGGTGACGCAGCTGAGGGAGGAGGCGGCGCTGACGCGGCTGCAGCAGGCTCTACTGGAGGCGCTGCCGCAGCACAACCGCGCCGCCGCCGCTGCCGCCGGGGCGGCCTCCTCGGCCGGCGCCGGACCGCTGACTGTCCACAGCTGCGAGCTGGTGGTGGTGTCGGCACACCCGGACACAGAGCCGGCGGCGGTGGTGCGGCCCGCCGAGTCGCTCTCCGCCACTGTCACAGGAAGCGTGGTCACCGCCGCCGCTGGGACAGAGCTAGCCCCGGCTATGATGAACCTTGTCCTAGCGCACCACCAGCTCGCCTCCACCACCGTCACAGGCATACCGATGAAGGAGGAGCAGAACTCGGGCTCCTCGGCCAACTACGACGTGGAGCTGCTGCACGCGGCGCGGGCGTACGAGGCCCTCCTGCAGACGGGCGGCGAGCAGGCGCACCTGCGGACGCGGCGGCCCGGCTGTGACTACGCCACCATCACGCTGAAGTGGTGCACGCCGCGCACCAGCAGCGCAGAGCTGCACCAGTGCACCACGGCCTGCCGTGTCACTCCGGTGGACGTCAACAGCAGGCCCAGCTCCTGCCTCACCAACTTCCTGCTCAACGGACGCGCTGTCATGCTGGAGATGCCACGGAAGCAGGGCGGCAAGTTCGTCTCGCACATGCTGGCGGCGCACGGTGGGGAGATCTTCATGCACGCGCTGGGTGGTGGGAGGTCTGTGCTGGAGGATCCGCCCAGCATCAGCGAGGGCGCCGGTGGGAGAGTCACCGACTACCGCATACCTGAGCTGGGCCACCTCATCAGCAGCAACAGGCTGGTTCCCTGCGGCACGGCGCAGGCGGGGACGCGGCGCCGCTTCAGGCGGCGCTGGAGAAGCTCTGCCGACAGACACGCGTCTGGCCGCTGACCCTCTCCGAGTCGGCTCTGGCCGCGCTGCCCGGCCTGGACGCGCTCACCGCGCTGCTGTCCCAGGACTCGCTCACCACCGACCAGCAGCTACAGTGTAAACAGCTGGTGTATGCTCTGGTGGGGATGGAGTCGCGCCATGAGCCTCTAGCCTCCGGCGGCCGCGGCCGGGCCGGACGTCGGGAGGAGCAGTACAGCGCCGTCTGGGCGCAGCTGGAGTCGCTGGTCCGCGCCCACTGCCGGTCCGACTCCCACCGGGCCGTGCTGGAGTGTGTGACAGAGTGTCGCGCTCAGGCGGCGGGGGTACCGCCCCTGCAGCTCCTGCCGAGAGACTGGGTCTGGAGCAGGCGATGGAGGAGCTGGACAGGACGGCGCTGGAGTCGCCGCTGTCGCCGCCGCCTCCGGCCAAGCGGTGGCGACCGGCGGCGCGACAGGCCTCGCAGCCGCGACAGACCCTGCTGACTCTGTGGTCGCAGAGGGTGGACGCAGACAACGCCCTCAAGAGGCTGGAGTTCTCCGGTAGGCTAAATAGTGACGCGGGGACTGTGAAACTGTACGCACACTTGGACAAGGGCGGTGAAAACGACCCTCCCAAGCGGAAGTAACGTCGTCGGCGGTGCACGTGCTGTGAATTTGTAATGGATGTGATGAACGAAGTGTGCTTCGGTGTACAAACGAGGTTATATGTGACGTGGCGTCGCGCCTTTGAAGTCAACTGTATGGATGCTATCGCTGGTCGTATTTTGTCATCTCGTGTTCATATGTTGAATGTACATAATGCTGTCTTACCACAGTTCAAGATGAAATATTTTCTCAAGTCATTACATGCAAAGTTCTAACCTAGCTTCTTCACAAGAGGAAAACAACTGAGCATTGTTCTCGCCGCCGTTTTGACATACGTGTGCCGGTGGAGATATGACGGCCGACCAAACTGTTTCTATGTACTGAATAAAGCGAATCTGTCGGGCAATACCGTCGGACTTAAGGAATAAGAGACCAGTATAGTTCTTGATTTGATGCCTCCAGAAATGTCTTCTACCTACCCGCGGAGGGGTAACTGCTCCAAATAGACCGTTAGGTTGGGAGGGGAAGAGTAGAATCGTATAATAATGACGGAAATTGAACTGCTTTCCGAGAACACTGTCCTCTCCCGTCACGTCTGTCACGCAATAATTTCCTCAGCGGCAAACTGTCGGCAAACCACAGCTTTAGTTGGTGACCTGGCGACTTTATTAGCACAGGAGCCGTGTCCGTCTCACCAGCCGGCATGCATCTCAGCTGAAAGGCTGATCCGCGAGGTATCGCACCAGACTGGACAGAGTGCGTCAAACCGGGCAGCACACGCATGATGAGTACTCGCTTGAGACAGCCAGATGGGACACAGCACGGCAATAGAAACGCAGGTGACGAACGAAACGAGCCATTCTGCATATCAGGGGTGACTAGGGTAATATCACTCGTATTTGGACGGAATGCGTTACTATTCGGTGGCACTGTGAATGGACGGAGTGAATATATCGTGTGAGGGTGGGGCGAGACCACATTAAACTTGTGGCAAATATAACTACATCAGTTCGCGGGCAGAATAATATACGTCTATGTGCATGAAAATCTAAACGGAACAACACCTGGCAATTGTGTACAGTACATCACGCAATGAATGCTGACAGAATATCTTATGACTAGACCTGGGTGCATATCACAAACGCCAACATTGATGGTCCACAAGTATTATCCGCCGCAATGTTTCTCCCAAGTAAGAGCAACTCAGAGAGCAAGACAGGGCCTGGGACAGCTGAAAACTCGGATGAATTAATTAATTTTGTTCCGCCCTGTCATCATCACCAGGGGCAATTTCTATGGCTGCCAATGTTTATGATTGTACATGATGATAAACTATTTGGTAACGATTGAATACCGAATCACCATACGTTTTTTATCTATCTGTCATATCTAAATCACGGGAAAGAGACACTTTAAACTGTACCGTACTCCCTGCCAAAGCTAAGTGATCGATTTCATGCTAAAATGATGAACATATTCTCATAAGCCCTCAACAGAAGAAGGGTCCAAGGCACGTATTGAGAAATTGTAACAGGACGCGACGCCGCCCGGCCTATTCGGTTTAAAACGCACGGGTACGAGACCTGAAACAATTTCTACCGGCGTAGAAATATCTGGACAAGTTTTCCTTTTTGTAGAACAGCAGCCTCTCTGTCAACCAGCCTCGTTGTCAGCGGACAAGTTATCAAGAAGTGTGATGTTTCAGAGGAAGCTGCCACCCTGGCCAGAGATAGGCTGCTCCACCCTACGCCATCCACAGAGACGAGAGCATATGTTCGACACGAGAAGCTGCGCTTGTCTGCGGCGTCCTTACAGATGAGATCCCACCCGACAGCCTTCTGACGTGAGATCAACTCTCCCAGCCTTCCTACACACGAGATCCCTGCTGTCACTGTTCTTAGAGGCTAGCTAACACACGAGATCGAATCGAAGCAGTATTATCCAGTCTATTCGAGTGCAGACTAGGTAGACTAGCCCGCAATGCCCGACTAGTCGGTGAGCTCGGCGGTGGCGGGGTCAAACCCGCCCTTGGCCAGCTGGCTCGGCTGCCGGCTGATCTGCACACCCACCGCCTGCGAGATGGCCGTCAGAATCTGCTCAGGAACATGGTCCACCACCTGCCGAAGCCGACCGCGTCAGAACACGCACGTGAGACTGGCGTTCAGGAGGCGAGAAAAACTGAGTTACAGGAGGTCAGTAAAACTGTGTTACAAGAGGCCCATAAGACTGTGTTACAAGAGGTCAGTAAAACTGACACAAGAGGCCAATAAAACAGAGTTACAAGAGGCCAGTAAAACTGTTCGAATAATGCTGACCCGCTGAAACCGTTCGGATTGGAATAGTTCAGCAAAACTAACTGAATTAGAATATCCCAGTAAGATTGCGCCAGGATAGTCTAATAAGGTTGGGTTAAAAGGAATGCTAATCAGAACCCAGAAGACTGTGGTAGAATAGTCCAGTATAACTAGCAAACTAGTTCAGCAAGTTTGTGTCTGAGTAGTTCACCGGCCCCGAAGATCTGGTTAGATGGAGTAGGAATGACTCTTTCAGCAGCAAAACTGCGTGATAAAAATCAATCAAACAACTGAATGACACTGCGTGGAAGACGTCCGCCGAGTTTTCTACAACAGTCTAACGCTTACTGAAGTAAATCACGCCGGAAAGCCAAAAAAGTCTAAAAAAACACCCAACGGTGAATCATCCTGGTGCCTCGAAACTAAACCGCCACACAGGCCGCCGCACGCCACTCAATAGCCACCCATAACCAGCAGTCTCCCCACTAACCTGCGTGCCGGGAATCTTCTGTCGCATCTGCTCTATGGCCTTGTACGCCATGTCGTATTTGCCCTGTCTGGCCAGAAAGACGATAATGAGGGCGTAGAGGTCGCCGCGGCGGACGGCCTCGTCGTTTCGCAGCGAGGTGGCCAGATCCCGGGCAGCCACCATGGCCTCGTCAGGTGAGACCTGGAACTGACTGCCGGGGCGGTAGCACGGGGTTAGACTCGACGGAGAGGCGGTGGTCAGGGAAGGACGTACTGGGAAGTGGGTTAGAAGTGACAGATATACGCCCTTGTTGTACTGAAACAAGAGACCGACATAGTTCTTCACTTTTATGAGCAAAAGGCAACCGCGGTTCGTCAAAACTTAAAACGGCATGGCGACAGTCCGCAGCAACTGGCTGCGGCTTTGTTCATGACATTATCGAGGTGATTGCGCACTGGTTATAGTCCATCAAGACTGAATACATTTAACACTTCTCCACAATAACTATATCATCTGCCGAATATAATTCCGAATACACACCCTGCTCGTTCTGTCTTAAAAGCAAGCCAACGTAAATCACTTCAGAACAAACATAAAACACCCGCACACCTATATCAACAACAAACCTGTAAATCTCGACAAACTTGACCAGCTCTATCTCACTGACAAAACTGAGGATCTGGACAAACTTTTTGACCAGCTCTATCTCACTGACAAACCTGCGGATCTGGACAAACCTTTTGACCAGCTCTATCTCACTGACAAACCTGCGGATCTGGACAAACTTTTTGACCAGCTCTATCTCACTGACAAACCTGCGGATCTGGACAAACTTTTTGACCAGCTCTATCTTCTCCCGCATGCCGGAGGTGCGAGTGTCGAGGTCGCCAGTGTTGCCCTGCTGGGCCTTCCCCAGCGTCTTGTAGGCCTCCGTGAGGGCCTGCAGTGCTTTCTCGTAGTTCTTGAACTCATCGATCTCCATCTGATACAAACAAGAGAGAGGGTGAGCGCCAGGTTTATAACTCGGGCAAACTCACAATATCATTTTAGCGAACTTCACTGCGCCGATATTTTGTGAACTCAATGCCTTTTGACTCCAGAATTTCCTCGCGAATGGATGCCTAATTATCTGTGTTAATATGAAGTGATGATTGCAACAATCAGGATTATTTTTCGGATACTAACAAATCATACATTGTCAGGAACCGATGATAAGAAAAGTTGACATCCCTCCTATGGAGTCGGCCAGCCCTTTTTAATTTTTTAACCCACTACCCATTTAAAAGGTAGGCAGGATGCCCTTCCGTACCCATGCGACCAAACTACAACATTTCCAGTTGTAAATTTGGGACATGTATGTTAATATCTTACTTGAAGGTCGCATCACCCCTGCTCCATTTATTCTTTGCTTTACAAATGATAACAAAAGTTGTTTACTGAGATTTCCCCAAGTCTCTCCCGAAAAGAATAGTAGAACTAGTAACATTCGAGAGAAACTTGGGTACTCTAAAGTTGGTATTAGTGGATTAAAGTTTTTCAGGTTAAATAAGAAACTCATAAAAAGAAAAAAATGACCCTCGGAGCCAACCTGCCGGCTTCACCGGTCATCTCACCTGAGCACAGGCGTCGTAGAAGCCGGCCAGCAGGTCGTACGCCTTGGCCTTGGTGTAGAACGTGGTGATCGACTTCATGATGTCCGGACTCTTCTGCCATTCGGTGGACTGCGCAGGCAAGGGGGAGTCAAGTCTGATACACAGTGGGACGATAGAGGGAATAAGAGAAGCGGTATGAGATGAACGACATGATAAAGGTGATCGATGACCCTGCACAGACCGAACTGGACGGGAGTGTTTATACAGGCGGCAAAACGGCCAGATTCGTTAAAACGCAGTTTTGAAAAGAAAATGCGTCGCACTTGGGACATTGTTTCATTCTGGGGCATTTATTTCTCCCTAGATCCTCCACTGATCCTTTACACTACGGTGAGCCGAAGGTCACCCTCAACTCAACGTTTCCCCACTCAGACCTGCAGATAGTTGGCAGCCATGATGTAGATCTCGCGTTCGCGGGACGTCTGTGCGAAGTAGATGATCCGCTTGGTGTCTCCAGACTTCATCAGCGACTTCATGGCGTTCCCCTGCCACAACACACAGCCGATGTCAGTGGCAGTGCAGGACTGGAGCTGGTGGGTGCGGGCTAATACCATGGGGGACGGGTATGGAGGCACGGCATTATTTGGTTGCGCGCAGGCGAGGGACGCCAGCATGCGCTGCCGGCAGCAAGCAAAGGCGGTGAGCAGCCGTCCATAAACTACAGAAATCATATTTTCTGACTTTAAAATCACCTCCCTCTCCCCCATGGAACGCTTCCTGACGTCCATTTGTAGCGTTTGATAACACTGCAATTGGCTCCCCCACCTGTCCGCTTTACGTAATTCATGTCTTTGCTTTATGTAAGCACAATTTTATTGCAGAAACATAAATACATTTATCCGAACATCTTCGCTATCTTTCAGCTATACTAGCTGGAAAAAGTATAAAGTTTTCACAATGTTAATTGAACTAACTGGCGCGCCCGGCAATGATGGTTCCCAGTTTGCTACCATACACACATACAGCTAATAGCGGGCAGAAATGTGATCGCAGAATGCGAATACAATCTAGATTGACGTGAGTATAGCCGGAACCAGGAACATATATTGATAATCACCGTCTCATGAGATATAGCAGATGCACCAGTCCGAGCAGATGGTGGTCCACTGTTCAGCGACACCACACGTCCTCACCTTGTCTTTTTCTTTCTTTTTTTGCGCTCCCTTTCCCGGGAACATTGTGTGTTAGTAGCTAGTCTCATTCATACAACGCATTCCCACTATGTACGGAGCGGAAGTTTCCATTTGCCGGCACCCTAACGGGACAGCGGCACCGCACTCGCGGCGGGCCATAGGCTGCTCCAGTCTCCCCAAGCCGCAGCGCCCGGCATAGGCCGAGCCCCCACGTGAGGGCCGCGGACGAGAGACCGGACCGGTGGATCACTTTAAAGGCCGATCAGGCCCGTGCACCCACAAACAGCAACGCCGGCTGGCACGGCGTTGATTCCACTGCTGCGGCGCGCACTCCCCAGTGTACCGCTATCTCCTGGGTATGAGGCGGCCGTGGAAGAGGCTGCCATTGGTCAGCCTTCGTCCTCACCTTATCACCAGCCTCGGTGTATTTTTTTCGTGGCGAGCACGTAGTTGTTCTGCGCGTAGGCGCACTCCGCCACCTTCTGGAGGACGCGGGACCGCTCCTCAGGCGTGCCCTCGTCTGCCACACAGGTCATAGAGGTCAGGGTCACGTAGAGGTTAGGTTTGAATACAGAGGTGCGCACCGCTGCCAAATTGTTGAAACCACTACCGCTTCTTGCGCTACCGGGGTCAGCTGAAACCTCTAAGCTACTACTAGCGCCACTTTTTCAAATCACGAAACCGCTACCCGCACATCCGCTTCTCCGTCATTACTACTTTTTTAAAGCGCTGCCTAAGTGGTACTCAAAAATGTTGTATTTCTCTTTTAAACAAATTACAAGGAAAATAACGGCTTAATTGCAAGTATATTACGCAAGAAATTACAGAACAGGTATGTGCCATAAACGAACAAAGAGGGCATAGCTATAATAATTATACCAATTTTTGGTAAGTCACAGCTTGGTAGCGGGTTGGACAGGCTACCTTTAGGTATAGTGAGTCGCTCGGCCACGTCCTCTGTGATAGGGATGTTGTGCTGCACACAGAGGTCCAGAGCCTCCACGTACTGCCGAGGGAGAGGCGCCCCGTCAGACCTGTACCCGGGCCGACCCGGTACGGCGCCAACCAATCACCCGCTGTGGGGTCTGTACCGGTGATGGAGTACAAAAAATGGTGGGGGAGGCCACTCAGAAATTCATCAGAAACTCAAGTCTCAACAGACCAAGTTGTTCTCGCTTAGAAAACGACGAGACCAGGGATCATCGGTTAATTTCTTTCAGATTCTGTTATCTGTGACGGTCGCCCGCCCCGCTGCAGTAACCAATAATACGGTCCTGTCCAACCGAGTGTTTACAGTCAGAATAGTGCAAAACAACGAACACCGTGCCTTTTTTATGACAGGGAAAACGTCCACCACCGCGGCGACTGTGGTGTCAAGCATCAGGGCAGCATAATAACTCCGGTATCGAGCCCAACTGCGGCGATGCACTACCTTTTTGGAGATGGCGAACATGTCGACGGCCTTGTCGAACTGTCCGTTGTCGATGAAGAAGGCGGCGCACTTTGAGAGCAGAGCCGGATCGCACTCGGATGTCAAGTCGTTGGCGATCACCTGCAGCGCGTTGAACTGCTGGTGCCTGACGACAGAGGGCGAGCCTTCTCTGAACTCAAGCACCAGCGTTCCAATTCCATGAGAACACGTAGGGGGTGGATACATTCTTTCTCTGAAGTCATCGTTTTATAGAAGACGGGGTTAATGTTTAGCATGCGTTCACTCGTAATCGTTATTTCCTAAATCCACACCTAGCGTGTTGCGAAGTGACTCGTGCAGACTATAGGGTGGTGGGGAGGAGGTTTGAGGGATGGAGAGTTCATCCTCAAAAATCAGCTTGGTGGGACAGTCTCATCCATACTAAGAAACAAACTTCGATAGACACTGATCGGCTAAGAAGGGGTATTCCCCACGATATTGTAAGTATATGCATCTGACACTAAAACTCAGGCACTAACATACACCTGACACTAACACTCAGGCACTAACAAACACCCAGAAACTAACAGACTCGCTGGCCTCCTCCGCAGCCCGCACAGTCCACTCACTTGAAGGCCAGGTCGGTGGCCTTAGTCAGCAGACCGGCCTTGTGGTACAGCATCACCGCCTTCTCCATCCCGGCCTTCCCCTGCGCCTCGAAGTAGCGGGCGGCGTCCAGCTGCTCCCGCGGTCCGGCCATCAGCGCCAGGTTCAACAGCTGGTCATCCATTTGGTTCTCCTGCACGGAGGTGGCGCACAGATACAGCTCACGTGCAGACAAGCGACATCGTCACAATGGTTTGTCAGCACGGTTTTTGCGTTCAAGTCACGTGAGGAGAAACGGCGCCGTGATCATGATCTGCTGTCTCGGCATACACTATCACTAGATTGACTTTAACCCCTCTTTTTCTAGTTTTCCTATTTAAAGTTGGCATGCGCAAGAGCGCATGGGAAAAAAGTCAGGAACTCCGAAACTGAAGTCACGATACCACAGGTCAAACGCAACAAACCAACATACACCAAATGCGAAGGCATCAAATATGATTATCCAGCACTTTTCAACATGGCACCTAACGCACATCCACCACTTCCCAAGAGGGCACACAACGCACGAGAAAAAAACGAAGGTGGAGGTCTGACCTTGCAGAGGCGGATAGCGTTTCCGTAGGCCTGCGCTCTGGTGAAGAAGTGGATGGCCTCCTTGACGCTGTCGGCGTTCTCATACTGGCGAGCCAGGTGGTAGCAGGCGGCCCTGCAACCAGCCCGTCCGGGGCAGTGACAACAGCCAGGCACGCGTGCCAACGTTCGGGATTAAAAAAACATCCGACGGAGACGCACTAGTTCCTGTTTCAGATACAGAGCGAGTAATAAAGACGGCAGGTTTCCCCGGATGAAATCTCGCTGCTCACAACAGACGGAGATTCGGAGACACCGCATTTTTTCTCGACTCTCTCCTCACTCTCCGCTACCCGAACAACAATTGTCCTCCTTTCAAACCGTTCGCTCTTTTAAGAACATTTCGTTATCGAAGCACCGCTAAGCGGCAGAATGCCCGCTTTCTGAGCAACACGTTCAGGTGACAGTCCAGCCCATTTCTCAAGAGGTACAACCTCAAATTCCCTGCCAACGGATCGGTTCAGCGACAGTGCCTTTCCCTGTCAGTTTGTCCGTCGTCTGAACCAAGATACCTTTACTTAAAGGTACGTTCAAGAGGGATTCCTCCACGCCCGAGTGACGTCACATGGGCGGAAGGAATTCCTTCACCAATGGGCCGTGTATCAAACTGCTGCTAATGGCACTGCCCGCTTACGAATTTGTGAGAATACACCATGATCAAGTTTATCCAAAATGCAATAAATAAGCATTTTGTGTTCGATTCTTGGTCTCTTTTGCGAAAATTTGGATATTTAATTATTTAATTTTCCCATGTTATATGCTACGAGGTGTGACGTCACATCCGGTATCTGCGCTGGCTGTTAGAGGGGGCTGGTCTAAACCACCACAACCGTGAAAACCGTTAAAAATAGCCATTGCCATCCTTGCAAGAAAGCGGCAGGCGCACAGCGTCGGCCATTTACCGGTCCCCAGAGTCGTTGGCCAGTTTGGCGGCCTTGTCCAAGTCGTTAAGGTAGCAGTAGACTCTGGCCAGCGAGAGGAAGTCATCGGCCGCCTGGTAGTACTCCAGCGCCGTGTCCATGTCGCCCGTAGACTCCATGTACTGCGCCCACCACCGCTTCACACCCCTGCAACACGCCGGGGTGTTACCACACTGATACACACCAGAACCGGGTGTTATAACAATGATACACGCCAGAACCGGGTGTTACAACACTGATACACGCCAGAACCGGGTGTTACAACGCTGAAACACGTCAGAACCGGGTGTTACCACACTGATACACGCCAGAACCGGGTGTTACAGCACTGATACACGCCAGAACCGGCTGTTACAACACTGATACACGCCAAAACCGGGTGTTACAACACTGATACACGCCAGAACCGGGTGTTACAACACTTATACACGCCAGAACTGGGTGTTACAACACTGAAACACACCAGAACCGGGTGTTACAACACTGATACACGCCAGAACTCGGTGTTACAACACTGATACACGCCAGAACCGGGTGTTACATCACTGATACACGCCAGAACCGGGTGTTACAACACTGATACACGCCAGAACCGGGTGTTACAACACTGATACACGCCAGAACCGGGTGTTACATCACTGATACACGCCAGAACCGGGTGTTACAACACTGACACACGCCAGAACCGGGTGTTACATCACTGAAACACACCAGAACCGGGTGTTACCACACTGATACACGCCAGAACCGGGTGTTACAACACTGATACACGCCAGAACCGGGTGTTACATCACTGATACACGCCAGAACCGGGTGTTACAACAGACACACGCCAGAACCGGGTGTTACAACACTGATACACGCCAGAACCGGGTGTTACAACACTGATACACGCCAGAACCGGGTGTTACAACACTGATACACGCCAGAACCGGGTGTTACAACGCTGAAACACGTCAGAACCGGGTGTTACAACGCTGAAACACGTCAGAACCAAGTATCATGCCCATAGAAAACGCCAGAACCGGGCGTTACAACACTGATACAGACCAGAACCGGGTGTTACAACACGGATACACGCCAGAACCGGGTGTTACATCACTGATACACGCCAGAAAACGGGTTTTACAACACTGATACACGCCAGAACCGGGTGTTACAACACTGATACACGCCAGAACCGGGTGTTGCAACACTGATACACGCCAGAACCGGGTGTTGCAACACTGATACACGCCAGAACCGGGTGTTACAACACTGATACGCGCCAGAAAACGGGTGTTATAACACTGATACACGCCCGAACCGGGTGTTACCACACTGATACACGCCAGAACCGGGTGTTACAACACTGATACGCGCCAGAAAACGGGTGTTATAACACTGATACACGCCAGAACCGGGTGTTATAACACTGATACACGCCAGAACCGGGTGTAACCACACTGATACACGCCAGAACCGGGTGTTATAACACTGATACACGCCAGAAAACGGGTGTTACAACACTGATACACGCCAGAACCGGGTGTTACAACACTGATACACGCCAGAAAACGGGTGTTATAACACTGATACACGCCAGAACCGGGTGTTATAACACTGATACACGCCAGAACCGGGTGTTACAACACTGATACACGCCAGAAAACGGGTGTTACCACACTGATACACGCCAGAAAACGGGTGTTACAACCATGATACACGCCAGAACCGGGTGTTACAACACTGATACACGCCAGAAAACGGGTGTTATAACACTGATACACGCCCGAACC
Organism: Lepas anatifera; assembly: GCA_034440635.1. Lineage (NCBI taxonomy): Eukaryota > Metazoa > Arthropoda > Thecostraca > Lepadidae > Lepas > Lepas anatifera. The sequence goes on along the minus strand of JAOTON010001092.1, from coordinate 246,827 downwards.
GGGTGTTACCACACTGATACACGCCAGAACCGGGTGTTACAACACTGATACACGCCAAAACCGGGTGTTACAACACTGATACACGCCAGAACCGGGTGTTACAACACTTATACACGCCAGAACTGGGTGTTACAACACTGAAACACACCAGAACCGGGTGTTACAACACTGAAACACACCAGAACCGGGTGTTACAACACTGATACACGCCAGAACTCGGTGTTACAACACTGATACACGCCAGAACCGGGTGTTACATCACTGATACACGCCAGAACCGGGTGTTACAACACTGATACACGCCAGAACCGGGTGTTACAACACTGATACACGCCAGAACCGGGTGTTACAACACTGATACACGCCAGAACCGGGTGTTACATCACTGATACACGCCAGAACCGGGTGTTACAACACTGACACACGCCAGAACCGGGTGTTACATCACTGAAACACACCAGAACCGGGTGTTACCACACTGATACACGCCAGAACCGGGTGTTACAACACTGATACACGCCAGAACCGGGTGTTACATCACTGATACACGCCAGAACCGGGTGTTACAACACTGACACACGCCAGAACCGGGTGTTACAACACTGATACACGCCAGAACCGGGTGTTACAACACTGATACACGCCAGAACCGGGTGTTACAACACTGATACACGCCAGAACCGGGTGTTACAACGCTGAAACACGTCAGAACCGGGTGTTACAACGCTGAAACACGTCAGAACCAAGTATCATGCCCATAGAAAACGCCAGAACCGGGCGTTACAACACTGATACAGACCAGAACCGGGTGTTACAACACGGATACACGCCAGAACCGGGTGTTACATCACTGATACACGCCAGAAAACGGGTTTTACAACACTGATACACGCCAGAACCGGGTGTTACAACACTGATACACGCCAGAACCGGGTGTTGCAACACTGATACACGCCAGAACCGGGTGTTGCAACACTGATACACGCCAGAACCGGGTGTTACAACACTGATACGCGCCAGAAAACGGGTGTTATAACACTGATACACGCCCGAACCGGGTGTTACCACACTGATACACGCCAGAACCGGGTGTTACAACACTGATACGCGCCAGAAAACGGGTGTTATAACACTGATACACGCCAGAACCGGGTGTTATAACACTGATACACGCCAGAACCGGGTGTAACCACACTGATACACGCCAGAACCGGGTGTTATAACACTGATACACGCCAGAAAACGGGTGTTACAACACTGATACACGCCAGAACCGGGTGTTACAACACTGATACACGCCAGAAAACGGGTGTTATAACACTGATACACGCCAGAACCGGGTGTTATAACACTGATACACGCCAGAACCGGGTGTTACAACACTGATACACGCCAGAAAACGGGTGTTACCACACTGATACACGCCAGAAAACGGGTGTTACAACCATGATACACGCCAGAACCGGGTGTTACAACACTGATACACGCCAGAAAACGGGTGTTATAACACTGATACACGCCCGAACCGGGTGTTACCACACTGATACACGCCAGAACCGGGTGTTACAACACTGATACACGCCAAAACCGGGTGTTACAACACTGATACACGCCAGAACCGGGTGTTACAACACTTATACACGCCAGAACCGGGTGTTACAACACTGAAACACACCAGAACCGGGTGTTACAACACTGAAACACACCAGAACCGGGTGTTACAACACTGATACACGCCAGAACTCGGTGTTACAACACTGATACACGCCAGAACCGGGTGTTACATCACTGATACACGCCAGAACCGGGTGTTACAACACTGATACACGCCAGAACCGGGTGTTACAACACTGATACACGCCAGAACCGGGTGTTACATCACTGATACACGCCAGAACCGGGTGTTACAACACTGACACACGCCAGAACCGGGTGTTACATCACTGAAACACACCAGAACCGGGTGTTACCACACTGATACACGCCAGAACCGGGTGTTACAACACTGATACACGCCAGAACCGGGTGTTACATCACTGATACACGCCAGAACCGGGTGTTACAACACTGACACACGCCAGAACCGGGTGTTACAACACTGATACACGCCAGAACCGGGTGTTACAACACTGATACACGCCAGAACCGGGTGTTACAACACTGATACACGCCAGAACCGGGTGTTACAACGCTGAAACACGTCAGAACCGGGTGTTACAACGCTGAAACAGATCAGAACCGGGTGTTACAACACGGATACACGCCAGAACCGGGTGTTACATCACTGATACACGCCAGAAAACGGGTGTTACAACCATGATACACGCCAGAACCGGGTGTTACAACACTGATACACGCCAGAAAACGGGTGTTATAACACTGATACACGCCCGAACCGGGTGTTACCACACTGATACACGCCAGAACCGGGTGTTACATCACTGATACACGCCAGAAAACGGGTTTTACAACACTGATACACGCCAGAACCGGGTGTTACAACACTGATACACGCCAGAACCGGGTGTTGCAACACTGATACACGCCAGAACCGGGTGTTGCAACACTGATACACGCCAGAAAACGGGTGTTATAACACTGATACACGCCAGAAAACGGGTGTTACAACCATGATACACGCCAGAACCGGGTGTTACAACACTGATACACGCCAGAAAACGGGTGTTATAACACTGATACACGCCCGAACCGGGTGTTACCACACTGATACACGCCAGAACCGGGTGTTACAACACTGATACACGCCAGAAAACGGGTGTTATAACACTGATACACGCCAGAACCGGGTGTTATAACACTGATACACGCCAGAACCGGGTGTTACCACACTGATACACGCCAGAAAACGGGTGTTACAACACTGATACACGCCAGAACCGGGTGTTACAACACTGATACACGCCAGAAAACGGGTGTTATAACACTGATACACGCCCGAACCGGGTGTTACCACACTGATACACGCCAGAACCGGGTGTTACAACACTGATACACGCCAGAACTCGGTGTTACAACACTGATACACGCCAGAACCGGGTGTTACATCACTGATACACGCCAGAACCGGGTGTTACAACACTGATACACGCCAGAACCGGGTGTTACAACACTGATACACGCCAGAACCGGGTGTTACATCACTGATACACGCCAGAACCGGGTGTTACAACACTGACACACGCCAGAACCGCCCCTCAGGGGACCGGATCTTTACTTGCCGGATTCGTCCGGCAAGTAAAGATTGGAGCAACGGGGTGTGACGCGCCCGGGGCCCCAGTCAGCCTTGGGAGGCACTTAGTCGCATCGCCGCGGATACATCTTTTTCTAGCCCTCCGGCGGCCGCCGCCTCTTCCGACTTCGGTCGGTTAGAGTCGGCATCTGTCGTCGGTGGCTCTGGTGATGAGGTCCGCGGCGATGCTGATGACTGCCTTACGGGCCCTCTGTTACCTGGTCGGTAACCGTATTGGATCGGGTCAGATCTGTCCTGCACCTCCCAGTATGTAGCTCCTGTTTGTTTTTGTTTTCTTATTTAGTTGATTATTTTTAGTTCCTGTCCTCTTTTTACGCTTCAGTTATTGGTCCCACAGTTATTTGCCTTCTTCGGCATTTTATGGGTGTAAGGCGCCCACTCGAGGCCTATCTCGAGCCCCGGCGACGAGGTTGACGGGATCCTGGGGGGTTGAGGTCCCCCTCGGGCGGGTCAGTCCCGAGGGCTCCAACACGCCCCCTTTGGCCCAGATATCTCGATCCAACCGGGGGTAAGCCGTCCGTAGGCTGCCGCGGGCGGCCTAGCTACGCGGCAGTGTCTACGGGCACTGTCGCTCGGTCCAGCTGGGCAGGGGGATTATGTTTCGGGCGTGCGGCGCGGCGCCCTTCGCGGTGGGGACTGATAGTTCTTGCCGGGCGCGACGCGGGCCGGGGTTTCGGAAACCGTCGTTTTTCGAGACCCTGGCCTTTTGCGCGCGCCTGGTGGACCGCAGTCTCCGCTGCGTGATGGGTGCCGCGTTTTGCTTCGTCCCGACCCATGGCCCTGCCGGCCCACTGGGCTGATGGCGTCAAGGGGGTGGGTGCGTTCTGATTGGAGGGGTTGCGTGAGTATCTCTCGCCCCTCTGAGACGGGCGCACCTGCCCCCGTAGGCACTGTACCAGCCCCCGGGCCCAGCTATTGACAGCTGGTAACCCGGGGGCCGAAGGTAAATTTATCTCACATGGCGTTATCTCAGGTTCCCACTTCGACTGCACAGACCTCACGGATTTTGACCTCTGCTTTGAACCGGACCACCTCAAGCACGCTTTCTGATACTGCCGCTGTGAATAACTTTTCGGATGATGCGACTGTCTCGCGAAACAAACCCGACCAGTCTACCCTCCTCCCCGAGTCAGCACGGGTGCTGCTAGTAGCGATAGAAAATGGCTACAAAATGAACCCCTTTCAAACCGCCCAGGCTCTGTCGAAATTTGGAACAGTTTCTAATGCGCTTCGAATCTCGGAAACCGAAATCGAAGTGACCATGTCCACCGAAACAGAGACAGCCGATCTTCTCGCCACTGAGTCACTAACGTATAGAAGTAGAGATTCGGACCACTCGATCCCAGTCACTGTTAGGCTACACCCGACAAAAAATACGGTAAGGGGTGTCATCTCAACGGAGCTGTTGGAGGGTTTGACGGACGACGAAATACTCGAGGGTATGAATGAGCAGGGAGTTGTGAGTGTGAGGAGGATGAACAGGAGAGAGAAGGGAAAGTTGGTAGGTACCAACACCATCGTACTTGCGTTCCGAGACAAGAAGCTACCAGAGAGGGTTCGCGTGGGATGGAGATATGTAGCTGTCCGTAGATACGTGCCTGACCCCACACGTTGCTTTCGCTGCCAGCGATATGGCCACGTAGCCAAATCCTGCAAAGGGAAAGAAAGGTGTGCGAAATGCTCAGTCCCTGGGCATGGATCGAGAACTTGTGAAGCTAGTAAGCCCAAATGCGCTGGCTGCGAAGGCGACCACGAGGCTTGGTGCCGGACCTGCCCTACCTTTCTTTCAGAGAGGCAGAAGGTGAAAGATAAGTTCCGTGCAGAACAACAGGATGCCGGAAAGCAGGGCTCCACAAATCCCAACCTGGCTTCAATTCATCCCGAGGTACAGGTTTTGCAAACACCTCCAGTGGCTGCAACCGGTGTGGTTCGTCCTCCCAGTTCGTATAGGGACGCACTAACTGGAGACAAAGGCCAGCTTAAACCACTGTTAAGTTTGGGCACGAGCATGGGCGATATCTCACACCTGTCACTGCGAGACTTCCTCATACTTATCGGTGGGCTCTTTTCGCACGCGGATGGAGGTGACACTGGATGTCCAAGTCCTCCAGAAACCATGGACAAGGGTACTCAAACCGAAACTGCTGCAGGGATTTCGGACGCTACCTCTAACACGACACTGCCTTCCACTCTGACCACAACATCAACAGATCAGTGCATTCAGACATGTCTGGATGACAGTCACACTCTCGTCACCACTGAACTCTCCAAGGACACCTCCGAGCATGAGGGTGAGGTACCAGCAGCCACCGCTGAACCACGGATTACCACGGATCCTACCGGGGGTGAGAGTGAGGAGAAAAGTCCACCTTTATCTGCTAAGGAAATTAAGACACAGTCTGGAATCGCTGCCCAGCCCGCTTCACTTCGGAAAGCGCGGGCCAAACCGCTGAAACATGGTTCTGAACGTTCAGCCTCAGCGCCACCTAAAGGACGCAGTTTGCGAAAAGAGCAGAGCGTGGCACTTCTTCCAACTCCTGCGAACGGTGACACCATGCTTATGCCTCCACCGTACCCTCCTCCACCACCGCCCACACAGACGCCTTCCAACATAGCAGACGCATGTTCCGTGATCCCAGAGTCGCGTGACGGAAAACGGAGGCTCTGTTCCCCGACCTCCGACTCCGAAAAGACGTCTCCTCACCACGGTGCCAGGAAGCACCAGAAACCAGAGTTTCTTTTCCGAGACTCGAAGGGGAAGAAAATATGGGTACCAAGGGTGCAAAAAGAGTTCCCTATTAAAATCAAGCAAGCTGGCTCGTTGGAAAGTTTTGGAGAAGTCCAAAATGTTTGGCAGGATGTGCCTCGCCCCTCTGCCGTTAGTGATAGAAGGCATTCTGGACCTAGAGCCCGGGAGGCCTACATGGGCGGGAACACGACGTTCGTTCGCCGATCTCCGCCCAAAGGTCTAGGATATCCTGAGCGAACCGAGAGACCTCCTCAACAATGGGATGCAAGCACAGCTTGGTGCGTGTCAGAAATGTTTGATGGGAGGAGCTGGGAAACCTAGACACTGTTAAACAATGCCAGATTTCTTGTCACCCCTTAAACAACATTGCACATTATCCTTGCTATGCAAGTGGCCTTGACACCCATAATCTTTATTACTCTGGCATGATCTAGATTAAGCATATTATTATGAATTGAAAAACATGGTAATGGTGGGCGCGTATAGCCCAGTTGCTGAAAGCGCCCTAAAACACCAATACACACACACACACGCCAGAACCGGGTGTTACATCACTGAAACACACCAGAACCGGGTGTTACCACACTGATACACGCCAGAACCGGGTGTTACAACACTGACACACGCCAGAACCGGGTGTTACAACACTGATACACGCCAGAACCGGGTGTTACAACACTGATACACGCCAGAACCGGGTGTTACAACACTGATACACGCCAGAACCGGGTGTTACAACGCTGAAACACGTCAGAACCGGGTGTTACAACGCTGAAACACGTCAGAACCAAGTATCATGCCCATAGAAAACGCCAGAACCGGGCGTTACAACACTGATACAGACCAGAACCGGGTGTTACAACACGGATACACGCCAGAACCGGGTGTTACATCACTGATACACGCCAGAAAACGGGTTTTACAACACTGATACACGCCAGAACCGGGTGTTACAACACTGATACACGCCAGAACCGGGTGTTGCAACACTGATACACGCCAGAACCGGGTGTTACAACACTGATACACGCCAGAACCGGGTGTTACAACACTGATACGCGCCAGAAAACGGGTGTTATAACACTGATACACGCCCGAACCGGGTGTTACCACACTGATACACGCCAGAACCGGGTGTTACAACACTGATACGCGCCAGAAAACGGGTGTTATAACACTGATACACGCCAGAACCGGGTGTTATAACACTGATACACGCCAGAACCGGGTGTAACCACACTGATACACGCCAGAACCGGGTGTTATAACACTGATACACGCCAGAAAACGGGTGTTACAACACTGATACACGCCAGAACCGGGTGTTACAACACTGATACACGCCAGAAAACGGGTGTTATAACACTGATACACGCCAGAACCGGGTGTTACAACACTGATACACGCCAGAACCGGGTGTTACAACACTGATACACGCCAGAAAACCGGGTGTTACCACACTGATACACGCCAGAAAACGGGTGTTACAACACTGATACACGCCAGAACCGGGTGTTACAACACTGATACACGCCAGAAAACGGGTGTTATAACACTGATACACGCCCGAACCGGGTGTTACCACACTGATACACGCCAGAACCGGGTGTTACAACACTGATACACGCCAGAAAACGGGTGTTATAACACTGATACACGCCAGAACCGGGTGTTATAACACTGATACACGCCAGAACCGGGTGTTACCACACTGATACACGCCAGAAAACGGGTGTTACAACACTGATACACGCCAGAACCGGGTGTTACAACACTGATACACGCCAGAAAACGGGTGTTATAACACTGATACACGCCCGAACCGGGTGTTACCACACTGATACACGCCAGAACCGGGTGTTACAACACTGATACACGCCAGAAAACGGGTGTTATAACACTGATACACGCCAGAACCGGGTGTTATAACACTGATACACGCCAGAACCGGGTGTTACAACGCTGATACACGCCAGAAAACGGGTGTTATAACACTGATACACGCCAGAACCGGGTGTTACCACACTGATACACGCCAGAACCGGGTGTTACAACACTGATACACGCCAGAAAACGGGTGTTACAACTCTGAAACTTACTGGAATCTTACTGGATCACCGAAAGCGATGAAGAAACTCGAAAAAATGTTCCGGAATTAAGTTGTACCTTCAGCTTTTATTAACGCCGTCCAAAGAAAAACATATATTTTGAGTGCATTTAAACCGGAAGCCAGTTTCTTTTGAACGAGCACGGCTTAAGAGGTATCCAGCACTCGATACCCATTACAACCTGAATAATACTGCCCACCTGATAATACCCCAACAGAACAATCACTACTTTTTGGTAGATCGGTCACCGAGATACTCACCTGCCCCTGTCGGAACAGATACTCAGCTATCATTGGTCCACATGACTCTGTTCTGGTGCGATCATATTACTTGTCCTCGGTGCGATCGCCTTACTTGTCCTTGGCAATCACTGACTTACTTGTCCTTGGTGCGATTATCTGACTTACTTCCCTTTCTTTTCTTGAAGGGCGGCTCTCTCGTCCTTCGGTGCCATCACTGCCTTACTTGTCCTTGGTCTGTGCGACTTACTTGTCCTTGGTCTGCGTGGCGTACTGCTCCAGCGCCAGCGTGTCGTCGAACAGCATCCGGGGCACCTCGAACCGGTGCGTCTCAGACTGCTCGTAGAACGGCACCGCGTCCTGCAGCTCCCCTGCACAGGGCAGAGGAATACCTTCACGGAGAGGAATCCCTTCAGCTGATCCTGGGGCCTGTTCGATCTGTCAGCACAGTTTTGTCAACACCAATCCGTGGGCCGCATTGCGCCTACGTCACAGGACTGTAGCCTACCCGGGAACTAGTTCAGAGGTTTTAAGGGCTGACGGCCTGCAGTTCTGTTGTGATGATGGGAAAAAGTAAGTGCACGAAGTGGCAGCCTACTATTTTACCTTTAATAGTATAAAGGTTTAAGTTTCCTTTGCTTAGCACAAACTAGAGGCGATTATGGCGCTGATGTTTCCTTTCTGGAGGAGAGGTTAGGGGTCCTTCTGACAAAACTGTGCTGACAGATGAAACAGGCCCCTGTACTGGCGGGCGTTTACATACCTCTTCACTACATGACCACTCTTAAGCCATGGAATAGAGATGTCTAAACTAAAAGGAGAATCTTTCCCGAAGTGGGTATAATTCTGAGGGGAACGGATTTGACGGCTCCTTGATTCTTCAGAAAGTCTGCGTTATCGCAGGAAACCTCTGCAGAGCTACTTTGGAAAGTACCAGGACTCCGCTGACCTGGTCAGAGCCGTGGACCAGTCTTGAACACACTTCGATTACAGGTCAGTATGGTGATTTTACCACATCTCCTTTTCGAATGATTATGCCGATATTTGACTGGAGGTTAAAGGGAATGTGAGAACTTTATCATGATATTGCATTACTGAGATAAACATGTGATATAGCATACCGGAAATCTTTAGATTCGATATTTAATTTGCCCGAAACTCGCGGTTTGCAAAAGCCTAACTTTTACCACAATCAAGAGCCAATCCTCCGATATTTTTGGGCTCTGACCACATTATAGGGCTTGGACACAACCAAGTTGGCAAAAACCACCGGAACGACATTTTGTGTCTCATCTCATTCTCGTGGATGTAGATAAATGCCTACATTAAAACACATTTATCCGCAGTAAAACTGAGCGACAACAATCGAGAAGCTCGCCTCTAGCCTCCAGCGTTTTGGCGCATCTGTAGAAGGTGTGACGCAGGTGGATGCGGTCCTTGGTTCGCGCCAAATCGATGGCGCGCTCCATCTCTCCCGTGTCCTGGTACAGTCTGTTGAGCAGGTCCCAGCGGCCGCAGCGCTGGTACAGGAACGCCGCCTCCTCCTGCACGGGCAGGCACACAGGGCGCGGGTTCACGCCAGCCGGTCTTGGGCGGTTGGAAATGAGGTAAACGACCACCGTCACAAACCACAGATTTTCTACAAAAAACAATACTTTTGAACCATACATTTTCTAAACCGTAGCTTTTCTAAAAATCAGAAGTTGGAGAATATTTGCGTCGGATGAAAATCAGGAGTTATATTTAAAAGCATGTATCAAAGTCGAACCCCCCCAAACATACTGAGTCAGGTGCGAGGCTGGTCGTAAAAATAGGCACCCCATTTTCTATCATAGTGAACAGCAGCACCGTCTAAACCTCTCTAAACCTCCTTCATGTCCAGATCTACACACGGTCCCCAAGTGCCATCATATCCAGCATAATGGTCAGCATAACAGCAAATTGCAAACCTTCATATCCAGCACTATGGCTGGTATGACAGCAAAGTACCGACCTTGATGCCCAGCTCTATAGAGAGCATAACAACAAAGTACCAACCTTCATGTCCAGCACTATGGCTAACATGGCGACCCGCGCATCCAGCTCCGGCTCCGCCATCGCTATCTTCAGCATCCGAGCGCCTGCAAAGGTCAACAGAGCTGGTGATGTCGCCCATGACAACAGATTTAGCTAAAGGTTATTTACTTGAGCTTTAAGTCCAGTAGTCGCGTTGTTTTATTTTCTGCTGATAAGAATGTTTTTGAACAACATCGAATTCGACGTCGGCAATCATACGTTAACCAAAAAATCAAACGTCTCTTACATTAAGACGCTGGTGAACAACTGTGCTCGAATATATAATCACTAAATTTTGCTAATTTGTATCCAGGGTTCGAAGCTATAGGCCAAATAGCAATGGCGAGAAACTGATGCACATCAGGACATCATACACATCACCTCCGGGCAAGAGGACACTGACCTCGGGCGAACCCCATGTTCCCGAGGCAGACAGAAGCGACGTCCAGGCGTTTGGACTTGACGCACATCCTCGCCATGTTCTCCCACACCGCCTGACTGTGGTTACACGGAAAATCGGTGTCAAAAGATCATCCATGACACCCTTATTTCAACGCCACTTGGTTAACGGATTATCGGTGTCAAAGATCATCCATGACATCTTCAGCGCAATATTCATCGGTGGCGAGTGTCGCGGCGGTGCAGTGGCCTCTCTGGCGGCGCTGAGATGGCACCATGATTGTGTTTGCGTGGGACGCCTAGATTTAAGCGCTTCGGCGCTTTTGCATTCCTCGTAGCAGCCTTTGTGTGTGTTTTTTTCTGAACCATGAAATAAATATTATGGAAATTATGGAATCTTCGCCATGTTCTCCCACACGCCTGACTGTGGTTACACGGAAAATCGGTGTCAAAAATATTCAGACACCCTCGCAGTTCTCACACCGCCTGACTGTGGTTACACGGATTATCGGTGTCAAACAATCACTCATCAAATCCTTACTGTGGTAACACGGAAACTGATCTTTCAACGCCTGACTGTGGTAACACGGAAAATCAGTGTCAGACAATCACTCATCAAATCCCCACCAGATCCACGCTGAACATTCCCAGGTTAAACCGGTGCAGGTGTACCTTTTGATGGTTTTGATGGCCTTGAACGCCTCGTCCATGTTGCCGACGCTGAGATGGTACGAGAACTCCATCATGGCCGCCTTGGTCTGCTTGTCAGCCGATTCTAGACCCTGTGACAGGGGAGAGCGTCAGCAATGTGAATGTCGAAGTCTTTAGCAGCAGTCCATTTTTAGTTTTGTTCTTTTAGCTTCTGTAGCTAATGCAGGGCCCATAAACATATAAGGTTTAAAACACACAAAATGACAGGATGGGGAAGGTTGACGCTAGAGCTACTACAATTTGTGTAGATTTTCACGTTCTTTCCAGGGCCGTGACGTCTGGCACGCCACACACAGAAAGCCTTACTGCTCCACTGGAAAACTTGGACGCACAATATGTCTATATCATTAACCATGTTATCACAAATTGGTAAAACCAGTGACGTAACCGTGTTCCTTGTTTGGTGGCGTACTACCCACAGGAGTACGCCACCAAACAACCAACACCAACAACACCAAAACTCTGCAGTACCGACCTGGAAGTCCCGCATCACTTTGGTGCTGATCTGAGACGGCCGATTCGAAGTCAGCATCAAGGAGGAGCCCACGTCCTGCACAGCACGCGCGCTTGTCAGATATTCATCATTCGAGCAGCATCCCGCACACTTGGAAAGCTGCCGTCCCACGGAAGAAAAGTGTAAGTCACATTTTTTTCGATTTTGAGATTTTGGTATCATTCGATGCAGAAAGACAAATTGGATCTACTTATCAAATGATTTGACAACGTTCCCTTAATTTTCTTAGTTATATCATATTTTTAATTCAGTTCCCGGGCTCTGCTAATGTTAAGCAAAACAGAAAAGCGCAAAATCCTTCGAATGTGACATACGCTTTTCTTCCGTTGGATGGCAGAAAAGTCGCCGATCAAATATCGGCATCCCATAAAATAAGGCAGCGCCACCTGGGATATTCCTGCCGCCTCTCTGAAACAGCGCCTCTCACTCCCCCTCCTCCCTCCAAATGTAGGTACAGCGACTCCCGTGATGTAATGTGGACCTTCCAGATAGGTTCCATCACTACCTAAATGGTACTCAGCGCGGTCATAGTACTCACCGATGAGGGAAGAGTCCGAGCAAGCGTGGATAAGAACAGACAATGGCGTCAACAAAGGGGCAAAGCATCCGGCCAGCACCAAAGGCCAGTACCACTGCTGGTTCATGACATTGCTCGTAGAGGAATATTTCTAGAGCCTGTGTGACAAAGCTGCTTGGGTAAATATTCTACCAATACATGAAAATATAATCAAAGGTGATCTAAACCCCAGTAAAATCTGAAACCAACATCCCTTGCATCACAGTCAGGGCGCAGGCAATCAGTTATTGAATCTGAAGACAAGGTCCACGTCCGAGACTTTCTACTGTTGGAAACGGCGTGGAGACTATGATCCCGGATCACTGACTGTGAACGATACATTTATTTTCAAAAATAAAAAAATCCTACAATACCACAGAGGCGCACAAGGGTAAATACACATTCGTTTAGCGCACACGCAGAATATCATTTTCCCCAGGCAATGCCACATGGTTCATGCATAGGGGGAAGTTCAGTTGCAACTGCAGTCTACGATCTACCACCGCATCGATATAAGGATCTATTTTCAGTTCACGGGGGTCTTGAATTGGGAGAAGCCCACACAATGATACCACCTCTTCGGATGTCTACACTCCTATCCCAAACCCCCCACGATCTCCACCCGTTGACTAAGCCTGCTCCAGCCCACACTCTCCGCACCTTATCGGCATCCAGAATGAGCGAGTCCAGTTTCAGCAGCAGGTAGAAGTAGGGCACGGCCACTCCGACTATGTGGCTGTGCTGTTCCCCCAGCGGCAGCCAGTCCTGGACCACCACGCCCGACTCGGAGGTACTGAACATGGAGACGATCATCAGCTCGCTCTGAAACACGGGGGAAGTGTGTTACTGTACTGACTCAGTCTGAAACACGGGAGGGACAACACAAAGAAGAACACCAGAAAAGAGTGACGAACCAGTCACACAGAGAAGTGTTTACACGACTCAGTCGAAACACGGAGGAAGTGTTACTGTACGACCAGTCTGAAACACGGAGGAAGGGTGTTAACTCAGTCGAAACACGGGAAGTGTGTTACGACTGACTCAGTCTGAAACACGGAGAAGGTGTTACCGACAACTCAGTCTGAAACACGGGGAAGTGTGTACTGTACTGACTCAGTGAAACACGGAGAGTGTGTTACTGTACCAGTCGAAACACGGGGAAGTGTTTACTGTACTGACTCAGTCGAAACACGAGGAAAGTGTGTTACGTACTAACTCAGTCGAAACACGAGGAAGTGTGACCATACGACCAGTCGAAACACGAGGAAGTGTGTTACGTACGACTCAGTCGAAACACGGAGGAAGTTGTACTGTACAACTCAGTCTGAACACGAGGAAGTGTGTTACTGTACTGACTCAGTCTGAAACACGGATGAAGTGTGTTACTGTACTCAGTCGAAACACGGGGAAGTGTGTTACTGTACTGACTCAGTCTGAAACACGAGGAAAGTGTGTTACTGTACTAACTCAGTCTGAAACACGAGGGAAGTGTGTTACCATACTGACTCAGTCTGAAACACGAGGGAAGTGTGTTACTGTACTGACTCAGTCTGAAACACGGGGAAGTGTGTTACCGTACTGACTCAGTCTGAAACACGGAGGAAGTGTGTTACAGTACTGACTCGGTCTGAAACACGGAGGAAGTGTGTTACTGTACTAACTCAGTCTGAAACACGGGGAAGTGTGTTACTGCACTGACTCAGTCTGAAACACAGGGTAGGTGTGTTACTATACTGACTCGGTCTGAAACCCGTGGGAAGAGTGTTACTGTACTGACTCAGTCGAAACAAGGGAGAAGTGTGGTACTGTACTGACTCAGTCTGAAACACGGAGGAAGTGTGTTACTGCACTGACTCAGTCTGAAACACGGAGGAAGTGTGTTACTGTACTAACTCAGTCTGAAACATGAGGAAGTGTGTTACCGTACTGACTCAGTCTGAAACACGGAGGAAGTGTGTTACTGTACTAACTCAGTCTGAAACACGAGGAAGAGGTACTGTACTGACTCAGTCTGAAACACGGAGGAAGTGTGTTACTGTACTAACTCAGTCTGAAACACGGAGGAAGTGTGTTACTGTACTGACTCAGTCTGAAACACAGGAAGTGTGTTACTGTACTGACTCAGTCTGAAACACGAGGAAGTGTGTTACTGTACTAACTCAGTCTGAAACACGGGGAAGTGTGTTACTGTACTGACTCAGTCTGAAACACGGAGGAAGTGTGTTACTGTACTAACTCAGTCTGAAACACGGAGGAAGTGTGCTACTGTACTAACTCAGTCTGAAACACGGAGGAAGTGTGTTACTGTACTGACTCAGTCTGAAACACGGAGGAAGTGTGTTACTGTACTAACTCAGTCTGAAACACGGAGGAAGTGTGTTACTGTACTGACTCAGTCTGAAACACGGAGGAAGTGTGTTACTGTACTAACTCAGTCTGAAACACGGAGGAAGTGTGTTACTGTACTGACTCAGTCTGAAACACAGAGGAAGTGTGTTACTGTACTAACTCAGTCTGAAACACGGGGAAGTGTGTTACTATACTGACTCAGTCTGAAACACGGGGTATGTGTGTTACTATACTGACTCGGTCTGAAACCTGTGGGAAGAGTGTTACTATACTAACTCAGTCTGAAACTCGGGGGAAGTGTGTTACTGTACTGACTCGGTCTGAAACCCGGGGGAAGAGTGTTACTTTAATGGCTAAGTCTGAAACCTTTAGGGTTGGCGCGCCCTTAAGCCCAAATCATCATCATCTGAAACACGAGAGATGCAGGTTAATGATACAGTCCTAAACACGGGGTACGCAGGTTACCGTCAGCTCAGCCTGAGACACAGGATAGGTGGGTTACCGTCAATCACTTTGATACGCAGCATAGACGTGCTGCATTTAGTTTAATAAAAAATAAAACTAACAAAATCCACTGACAGTCCGCTTCGTTCAGCTATTAGGACTCTCACCTGATAGGCGGCAGGGGCGGATGTAGGAGCGCCGTTGGGGGGGGCAACTCGGGGAAATCTTAAAAACATACTGTCTTTTTTTAGGAAATGCGGCCAAAATTGCGTCATTTTGGGAGTCACGGCCCCTTACCCCCCCCTTCGTCCCCTAGTGATCGGCGTCAACCTGCTTCCCTGTGCAGCACCTATATTCTCACCCACAATATCAGGGTTCTCACCTGACCTCAAAACTAATAAAATTATCACTAGAGCGGTGTCAGTGTTCTCACCTGATCAGTGTTAGAGTTCTCACTCGAGCAACGCCAGAGTTCTCACCTGATCAGTGTTAGAGTTCTCAATCGAGCAGAGTTCTCACTCAAGCAGCGCCAGAGTTCTCACCTGATCAGTGTTAGAGTTCTCACTCGAGCAACGCCAGAGTTCTCACCTGATCAGTGTTAGAGTTCTCACTCGAGCAACGCCAGAGTTCTCACCTGATCAGTGCACCGTTTCTCACTAGAACAGCGGGAGACCCTCACCTGCAGTCGGACGGCGGTGCTCGTGCTCTTGTTTAGCAGCAGGGTGGAGGAGAGAGGTGGCTTGCTGGTATCGGGCAGCATCTTGGCCTCGCACACGAACAGCCGCGCGTCGCTCGGCTCCCAGAAGTGGTTCACCACGAACCGGCCGCACACGCTGCGGGACGACTCCAGCTTCGTCCTGTGGGGACCGGCGGCTCAGTCAGTGAGGTGCAGGGCCGAAATAGGCGAGACTTTTCAGGTATGGGGTTTCCACAAACGATGATTTGGTTGTGGTGATAAGATGAAATATGGTAAGAGGCTAAAAGGGAAACGCAGGGTTCGATTTGGACACATGTTTAGTACCTAAAGAATCAGATTACAGAACAAGTATGTTTAATTGATTCGGTTCAGCAGTCTCACCATGGTGATGGAAGGGTGGGGGACAGTGAGGAAAATACATATGTTTCCTACTCTTCGCACGTCAAGTCAATCAGAAGGGACAAGGCTAAGGAGTTGTATTAGAAATTACTGCAACTACATAGAGATTCAAATGAACTTGTTTTATTCTATTAGCTTTGCTGTCTACCCATTATAGGACAAAAACTGTTCCGGGGAGACTTTGGTCACAGCATACAAGACTGGGGAGGGGAGGGGGCACCATCCGTTTCAAGGGCGAGGACCCCGATCGCCGTGGAGACGCCCTGCTCCAGTTCTATGCTACACTGAGCGCGGACCGACCTCTCCATCACAGTCAGCTCCCTGGAGTCGGCACTTGCGGCGGAGTTGGGCGGCACCCGCTGGTCGTCCTCGTCCTCGCGGCCGGAGCTGAAGTTGAAGTAGGACACAGTGTCCGTGTCCACGTCCCAGATGTACACCTTGGGGTCGGGCAGGAGGGACGACTGCCGGGCGGTGATCGGGTGTTATCCCGAGGGCGTGGGCTCGAATCCCGCTGGTCTCTCGTAATTTTGCAATAAGAAAGTATGTTTTATCGATGTCATATTATCTCTCGGGTCAAGGGTTGACCCGGGAGTCAAGAGTCTCAACTCAATTCCCACTCGACACACATTTTTGGTTGTGCATAATTCTCCGGGCCTAACTTTACGCGCCTTTGGGATCAAGTGCAGAAATATTCTCACATAGATAAATAAAAACTACAACATTTACTTTTGATTCATCCAACTGAGTTGAAGAATCGATATTTACCCTCCTTTAGAGTGAGTCAGACTTGATTTGGGCACATGACGACTTCAGCAGCAGCTGTGATGCGAGGACCATTAACAGCACAGTATAAACATCACAAACACACTCAGGGCACCTACGAACACGGACCACCATTAAAAACTGGCGGGGCGATTTCCGAATGAACACAAGATTAGAAGGGTCAGTCTACGAGCTACCACAGCAACTGCCTCAGACCAATACGATGACGAATAGGTCAGCAGCAGGTTTCAACGAAGAAAAAACCAGGGATCAAGGTAGAATCCCATCCTCTTTATCCTCACCTTCCTCATCCTAACCAACTCGTTCCATAGTTTATAATCACTTCATACTCATCGCGACAACACTTTAAAAGCCGCCCCATTAGTGTGGAAATGTGTCGAATACAGGATGATACGCCATTTCGTTTATTTAGTCCGTTATGATTTCTACCCCGATACACCACGTTCCCGACACCAGGTGCTAGAGACCACCGTTGCCACGTGACCTGAATCTCTCAGACCCCGTACTCCGGAGATGCCGGCTGCCTCCCGGCTCACCTGGGCCACCAGACAGCTGACTTTGGTGCCCTTGCAGTTGACGCGACACTGAATCAGCTCGCCGAAATCGGACACACTCTCCGATATAAACTTGGGGTTGGCGACGCTGCGGATCTCTCTGCAAACACGGGCGACGGCCTCAGGAACGCAAATGTGAAAAATGAGTGACGAAAACTGAGAAAACAGATGCTCCGTGTGAGAGGAAATTCTCGGCTTTAGAAGTCTGCTAAGACAGATGATAATGATACGTTAATATGGCGTTCTCATACTACATGTGTGGCTGAACATTACACCGGCCATGAGAGCAAAATGGCTGCCGCATTCAGCACTTCCTAAAACTCCACGCGTGGACCGTATACCTGGATCAGCCACTCGACCAAACCAGCTCCTGACGATTTCCCTCCCGCTAGATGGCAGGGCGATGACCTGGTCGCAAAATCGGCTGAGTGGTCACCTGGCTGATTTTTACGACATTAAGAATATTTTGTAGTCGTGAAGACACTCTGAGGCTGATTATTAATTTCTCAACCGATTTTGCGACCAGGCCATACGCCGTGCCATCTAGCGAGAGCGAAATCGTCAGGTGCTGGTTTAACCAAGTAACCAATCCAGGCATATCATCCAAGTCAAAATAATGATAATGATGATGGTATCTAAGTGCTCAAATGAGATCTCTCCTGCTGAGACATGGAAACGACCAGAAAACGTCATTACATCACCTACATCGCTATGTTGAGAAACTCAAGGAAAAGACAAACCCACCAGCTTCTTATCTACCCCTGATTGCCACAAGTCAAATTATGACTCTCACCGCCGCGACAGGTCGCACAGTCTGACTCACCGCCCCCCCCCCGGCCCACCCCTCCCCCCCCCCCGCCCGGGCGCCCGTCCCCCCCCCCCCCGCCAGGCCCCCTTCCCCCCCCCCCGCCCCCCCCCCACTCCCCCCCCCCCCCCCTCCCCAGTGTTTCTCACCCGCGACAGGTCGAAGAGTTTGAGTGCGCCGTTGACAGAACCCACCACCAGCCAGGAGCCGTTGACGTCCACATACATGGCCTCGCCCTCCTTATCGGTGAAGTCGACCTTTTGCTTCACGGCGCCCTGGAAAAAAACACATCATTATTTAATGTAATGGCACACCAACTGTTAAGGTCATTTGGGGTCGCCAATCCTCACCATCATGGCCGTCAAAATGGGAGGCGGGGGGGCGGTCCCCTTCTTGCAATTTGGGAGGACGCCCACCAAAATTGTGGACCTTAACTTGTTTTTGTTTTTTTTGCATTCTCTCTCTCTGTGAGTCTACATAGATGTGTTGGTGAATTACACCGCTGTTACTGTTTCATGTGTAGCCATATTGCTCAGGATAGTCCTCCCACCCCCCATCCCCCCGTCATCGCCAGTCCTCGGTCTGCCCCCCCTCCAGTAAAAATTATGTGACCCTGCTCACCATGTTGGCTAGGATAAAGGCCAGAGAATCCCAGCCTGGTTCAACTTCTATAATAACAAATCTGGTCTCCGCAAGATGAAAATTGAACTAGTATTTCATATCATAGCACTGCAGTTTTCAAACAGTCATTTGAAGTTTTGTTATTGTGCCCGCCACTAGTATCAGCTGGCCGCTCACAGCTGGCCTATACAGGCGGAGGCAGCAGTTTTGACGGGGGATACTTCGTCAGGAGTGTCACGTGCTGGCAGCCCAATACAAAACATATTCACAGAAACGAGTTATAGGGCCGGGGAGAAGTGTTCCCGCGGAAGCCGTATGTCCCTGCACAGGAGCCCATGGGAAGTGACGTTTCAAGGGGGAGAGGGCGCAGCGCAGGGGCACCGATGCTCGACTGGGGGTAGCATGTCCCTCTGAGCCCGTACACGTCACATGCCAGCCCAAAGACCGGCCTACAGCAGGCAGCAGCCTTACCTGGAAGTTGGTGACGATGAGGTTGCCCTGGTCACAGAGGTAGAGGTTGGTCTCATACAGAGCAGCTACCTCGCATGTGGAGTCGAACGAGCCTGCGAAATCATACCGTGCTCACAGCCGGAGTCCTGAAACTAGCCATTCTGTTTGGAAACACATGGCAAGGAAAAAACAGCTTCGACATCCCTAACTTACATTATGGCATCCCAACTTTTACGCCGTCTTAATTGCTGATATTCTGGGTGACTGGCACGCTCTTTGGCGGAAATACGAAAATAAATAAATAGTTTTTGAATAAAATCCACCAGGCTTTCAAACAAATGTATTCAAGATATTTAAATGAACGCGTCCTGGTATTGTTATCAGAAGAGATGAAAATATACTTAGAAAATTATTTTCCAGACAATTTTTGAGGGACTAGTACATGCCTGTTCTTCCTCCGAATTTCTATCTCTTTTTCATTGAATTTTGACTACACATTCTGCCAACGCACTTCTCATACATTGCTTGACAGTCATCGGTGCAGAGCTGACACCTTGTGTCTATCTTTAAATTATGTTTCACGTTAAAGGTTCATCTTTTATCTTGAGCTTTTTTTAGTCTCGTTGTTCTCACGAAGTAAACCTGTTGACTTCATGCAGAAATATTACTTTATACAATACCAAATGGAATACCAATAGAACACCCGTACGAGCGAAAACCGAACGGAAGTTTACTTCCAAAAAAGTGATATCGAAATAGGTAAACAGCAAACCGTCCAAAGCGCTAAAAATCAGATCGCGCCGAACGAAACGACCTCTGAAAATAATTTCATCATCCTTCCTTTAGTGGAGTAGAACCACTAATTCACAAGATTAATGCAGGTCCAAAAAAACACTACACACTCCACTCGAGGCCCTGTAATACACACTAGCTTGACGTAACCTCTTCCACACACAGGTTTGTGTGCAGCAAAAACGCGCCAAACTTATTTTCCCGATACTAGCCGGTCCTTGTGGGCCAAAGATTCTGGATAAACTATAACAAGCAAGCCTGTAGAAGCGAGGCCCGTGAATCGAACAGTGCATGCACACAACAGGAGCCAGAGCCACGCTACGTCAAAAATATGTTTGATACCATGTCCGCCCCGAGTCATAGGCACTCACAAGTTGGCAGACTTAAAAAATTCGAACTACGACATCAAAGCTGACCGAATCTGCGTCCGCGGGCACTGTCAGTGTTGCCATGACAACAGAGCCCTGTACTCACCGACGACCCGTGCGTGCTGGGCGTCCGCGGAGAACTCGTACACCACGACCCGGCGGCCGCTCCAGATAGCCGCCTGGCGGCCGAATCGGGAACCAGACCGGCGTACGGTTACTCTCATGGTGTAATGGGAAACTAGAATAAAGTGGGCGACAGAGAACGCATAACTGCGTTAGCTTTGAAGCAAACAAAGAGCAATGATACCTCCGGGAATCGATGCAGACTAATCAAGAACAGCGCACGCCGTAACTAGTCATGGTACATGAGAGGCAAAAACGCTTTGTCACAGGCGGCTACAGATATAACTTTGCATCCTACGCAGCCCCTCAATTTGTTCGTATCTCGGACTCAATGTGTCAAAAATCGGCAGTACAGAAACTAACATTGTGTGGAAAAATGAGCCAGAAGTGGCTGGTCCCGGCGGTTGGGGCTGGAGGAGTGAGGGGGGAGACGCGGGGAAGGGTGTAAAACGGAACACCGTGAGAAAGTGTTTTAAGAACGCTGAATGATAAAAATATGGGGGGGAATAAATGACTCCAGACTGTTGACTGATATGGCCACCACTAATAATTATCGTCACCCTCCCTGAAACTCTCCACGCACGTCCCCCCCCGACCCACTGCCGTAAGCAGGAGGGGCCACCTCACCTGGTCCACAGTAACGAAGGTACCCTTGATCTGGATATCTGACTTCAGCTCCATGTGCTGTTTGGTGGTGAATATGTCGATGGAGAGCTGAGTGGGCGACACTTGTACCGCAGATACCTGAGTCAGGAGCGGTCGGCGTTACTGAGGAGGGATGGTGAGAAAGAGGGCCTGGTGGTTTCATTGCCAGTGTTCAGACGGGGATAGTATGGATTGGCGTAAGTGAAATCCCCGCGACAGAGTGCCTTCCATTTCTCATCTGGCGCGATGAAGTGGTTGCTTAACACGCGCATTGACGGGGGGGCGATTACCCGCCCCCCTCGGGTTTTTCGGAGATAGCAGAAAAACGGCGGCGCTAGCGCCGCCGTACTTGTCATACCTTTTTCCTCATCATTTTTACAACTTCTGTGAAAGTTTTAAGGTTAGGTCATCTCAGGTCAGGTCACCAGTACAGGTCAAGTGACCCGACCTCAAAAAAGTTTAAGATAGCATAAGTCGGAGCAGGGTGAACTTATCCGATTGAAACTCATATCACATAATGGCCCCACCGAGTTCTCTAAAATATGTTCCGGTATTTTTGATATCGATGACCTAAGGTCAGGAACGAGGCATGACCTCTCCATTGGAAATACATGGAAAAAATGTTTTTTACAGAATAACTCAGTAAGGGATGGTGATAGAGCATTTATTTTAGCTGCATTAGACTTGCCTGGGCTTTGCGGTTCTAATGATATGCATTATATATATAATTTGGCCCTGGCCTGACCTCAGGTCAGGTCAAATCCTTGATTTGACCTAGCAAGGTTAAATTATATATCATTCGATTCGGCTTGCTGAGAGGATTCATATAGTTCAAGTCGTTTTGCTCTATCTTTACTTGTTCAGATGTAATGGCCGAAAAACTGAATTTACATGTTATCCCTATGACGGTATGTTTTGACCTCTCGTGACCTTAAACGTGACCTGACAAAAAAATGGCTCAAATGTTTTCGATGGAGAAGTGGACGGGCAGCCCAACGCCGTTTACCGTTTTTCGCTACTTACCGTGGTTCTCGAGATCTTAGGGGGGCGGGTACCCGCCCCCCCGTCAATGCGAAGGTGGCTCAGACCCCCGTCAATGCGCGTGTTAAACACCACGCCAATACTCCCCGTAACTGGGTGCCCGTCAGGAGTGGCGCAACAAACAAAATGGAGGAAATACGCTGTTGTTAAGAGCATCCTGATATCAATATCTTGACCATCATCTTCTATTGATTACGCATACTTGCAAGTGATTTGGTAGAAATTATGTAGCAAACCACAGTTTTCCAGATACTTTCAAAATACGCATGATCAAGGCACGCATAATTGTATCTACATTATAACGATAAAGGGTATGGTATTGACCTTTGAAAGCGTGCTGTGGAAACAAGGCAGCACATCGTATAAGCAAGGTAGAACATCATGGAAATATGCTCTTCTAGGAACGGTTTCCATTACAACCATGCCCTTATGATCAAGAGGGTCCCACTGTCAGAGCGCTAGCTGTTGGATACGCTGTTTCCATGCAGAAATAGAGTCTACCAGTTCTGTCTTGCCTGTTCCAGACCCGACAAGCAATACCCTTCTCTGTTTCTCTACAGTATTCTTTGACGCCAAGTAAGATAAAGAAACAATTATCCTGGACACTAACTAAGGCAGAGTCTGGTCACTCAAACCTTTTTATTAATGGTCTGCTAGTACTGAGAGACAGTAAGCTCAGTGCGATTGTTCGAAAAATTGAAGAACTTCCCATTGACATCAAAACAGGGGTTCGCGGCCCACCTTGCAACATGTTCCATCCCACTTACGATTTCTTAGAAAGCGTTTAACTGCTAGAGTACCAAGCCTCTGTCCAGTCAGTCACACTAAGATCCATAAATAATTAGCGAGGGGCATCCTTAAATACTGCCTGACAAATACAGTCTCTGTCCCTGTGCAATGAGCCGTCCACTCTAGAATAACTGAGAGCCACACACCTGACCATCCACCATAACCACCATCACTGCGATGCCCTCAAAGCCCAGTGGAGACGATTTGTGACGGCACCCTGATAAGTGCATACTACCACGTAATATAAGTGTCCCCAAGCGACTTTGGCCATTATGTGGCTGACCAGACCACGACCTGCAGGACGGAGACTGACCATATCGTTGAAGTGGGTGCACATCTGATGTTCCCGCAGGATGACGATGTCCTTGTTGGTGTTGACCGCCAGCAGGTTCTTGGTGCTGCCCCACCTGCAACACAAGAATACTCTTAGAAACCTCAACGACACAAAACTTCGTCAACGGCTTCTAAAAAAAAATAAAAAACACTTAAGCTAGTATTATACCATCGACAATCCACTCCTGTTACAAAGTATTACGGAGAATGAGTTACACAGGAGACTTGAAGGGAATAGACTACTTTGTTGTTGTTGTTTGGGGTTTTAGGGCGCTTCAACTGCATGGTCATTTCACGCCCCACTGTGGTTATGTTACAAACGAATGTCAGTATAGGGAGTTCGAAAGCATAGAAACATTACTGTGTCAACAGAACAGTTGACCCCGACATAATACTCATTCTATGAAATACTTAACTACGTCTCCCAGCTTCTACCGTCAAACATTTCCGAGACGCACCAAGCTGTGCGAGCGTTCCACTCCGGCGGTGGTCTATCCTTTCTCTCCGGATACCCAAGACCATTTGGCGGAGAGCGGCGTAAGAATGTTGTGTCCTTATCCATGTAAGCTTCCCGGACTCTTGGCCCGGGATGCCTCCCATCACTAGCGGGAGTGGGTCGCGGCCCATCCTGCCAAACATGCTGCACGTTTCCGATGCTCTCGGTGGAACCAGAGTGAAGCCTTGGCTGAAGAAGCTCTTTTTGGACCCTCGGCACCCAAATTCTTTTTCCCTTCGAGTCCCGGAATGCAAAGTCTGTGTTCTCTTTGCTCGTGTGTTGAGGGGATTTTTCCTCATATCGTAAGTTTGGGGAGGAGAGCCTGTGTTTCCCATCGCGCGTCTTTGAGCCTGGGTATTCCCTGTTGGTTGTTTTCGCGGGCGGTGTGGGTGGAGGCGGAGGTGGTGGAGGGTATGGCGGCGGCATTAGCCCTGCATCACCGTGACCCGCAGGTGAGATGTCTCCAACGTGTTCTTTGCTCACGCCACGACCCTTTGGAGGTGCGGAGGAGGACCGCTCGGAGCCAAGCCTTTTGGTTGTATTGTTTGAGAGTGTTCTGGCTTTTGATTCTTTGGACGTCTGTTGTGCTGGGATTGTTACGGTTGTACGGGCGGGTAATGCACTTCCTGGTTTTTTGGGTGTGGGTCCTGAGGCCTGTGTCACAGCAGAGGGCATTTCTGTACTCAGAGAGCCGGTAACATCTGCTCGGTTGACCCGCGCACGCTTCGCTGCAGGAGGTTCCTGGGACTGTTCTGTGGCTTTTTCTGTCTGAGCTTGTGAATGTTGCCTATCGTGAACACCCGTCTGCACCCCTTTCTCAGTGGTGTCTCTACTCCGACCGTCAGGCTGCAGTGCTGGTACCATCGCGACCGAGGCCTCCGTTGGCTCTGTCTGGACACCCTTTTCAGAAGTGACAGGTTGGTTGTCAGGCTGTTGCACCTGACCACCGAGCAGACTCATAAACTCGCGCACGGACAGGTGCATGATGTCCCGCATGGGTGAATCCATGCTCGCAGGGGACTTAACACGCTGCGTCTTTCCCACCAGCGCATCACGATAAGGAGAGGAACGAGCAGTAGTCCTCTGTTCTGTCGTCGGTTCGAACGATCTAGATGTTTTAGCCTGGCTGTCTTGTGGTACGACAGTTTTTGCGGGATTAGTCCCCAAGACCTTGGCCTTTAACCTCTCTCTCTCGGAGAGAAACTTAGGGCATGTACGTGACCACGCTTCATGGTTTCCACTGCATACCGCGCATTTCGAAACGCCAGTCTCGCAAGCAGCTGACCCGTGGCCCACCGTCGAACACTTCCCACATTGTTCCTGCCCTTTACATGACTTCGCTACGTGACCGTATTTTTGGCAGCGGTAACATCGTCTGGGGTCCGGCACGTACTTGCGAACACGTACGGAGAGCCAACCAACCCGGATACTCCTAGGGAGCTCATTGCTGTCGAAAGTAACGACGAAGGTATTCGTCGGCACGAGTTCGCTATCCAGTCTCCTGCTCATTCTCCGTACTTTGGTTACGCCCTGCTCCTCCAGACCGATCAGAACATCTTCTTCCGTTGAATCAACTAACCTACTTTGTCGAAACTCCAGAACGAACAATTTATGGACAAAATAGGTCTGAAAGTCAAGACACCACATCCCGTTTTCACCTCAAATAAAAACAAAGACATCATGTCTCGTCTTCCTACACTTGGCTGGCCCAACGATCGCGATCACGATCACGATCTCTCTCACTCTCTCGCTCTCTCGCTCTCTCGCTCTCTCGCTCTCTCGCTCTCTCGCTCTCTTGCTCTCTTGCTCTCTTGCTCTCTTGCTCTCTTGCTCTCTTGCTCTCTTGCTCTCTTGCTCTCTTGCTCTCTTGCTCTCTTGCTCTCTTGCTCTCTTGCTCTCTTGCTCTCTTGCTCTCTTGCTCTCTTGCTCTCTTGCTCTCTTGCTCTCTTGCTCTCTTGCTCTCTTGCTCTCTTGCTCTCTTGCTCTCTTGCTCTCTTGCTCTCTTGCTCTCTTGCTCTCTTGCTCTCTTGCTCTCTTGCTCTCTTGCTCTCTTGCTCTCTTGCTCTCTTGCTCTCTTGCTCTCTTGCTCTCTTGCTCTCTTGCTCTCTTGCTCTCTTGCTCTCTTGCTCTCTTGCTCTCTTGCTCTCTTGCTCTCTTGCTCTCTTGCTCTCTTGCTCTCTTGCTCTCTTGCTCTCTTGCTCTCTTGCTCTCTTGCTCTCTTGCTCTCTTGCTCTCTTGCTCTCTTGCTCTCTTGCTCTCTTGCTCTCTTGCTCTCTTGCTCTCTTGCTCTCTTGCTCTCTTGCTCTCTTGCTCTCTTGCTCTCTTGCTCTCTTGCTCTCTTGCTCTCTTGCTCTCTTGCTCTCTTGCTCTCTTGCTCTCTTGCTCTCTTGCTCTCTTGCTCTCTTGCTCTCTTGCTCTCTTGCTCTCTTGCTCTCTTGCTCTCTTGCTCTCTTGCTCTCTTGCTCTCTTGCTCTCTTGCTCTCTTACTCTCTTACTCTCTTACTCTCTTACTCTCTTACTCTCTTACTCTCTTACTCTCTTACTCTCTTACTCTCTTACTCTCTTACTCTCTTACTCTCTTACTCTCTTACTCTCTTACTCTCTTACTCTCTTACTCTCTTACTCTCTTACTCTCTTACTCTCTTACTCTCTTACTCTCTTACTCTCTTACTCTCTTACTCTCTTACTCTCTTACTCTCTTACTCTCTTACTCTCTTACTCTCTTACTCTCTTACTCTCTTACTCTCTTACTCTCTTACTCTCTTACTCTCTTACTCTCTTACTCTCTTACTCTCTTACTCTCTTACTCTCTTACTCTCTTACTCTCTTACTCTCTTACTCTCTTACTCTCTTACTCTCTTACTCTCTTACTCTCTTACTCTCTTACTCTCTTACTCTCTTACTCTCTTACTCTCTTACTCTCTTACTCTCTTACTCTCTTACTCTCTTACTCTCTTACTCTCTTACTCTCTTACTCTCTTACTCTCTTACTCTCTTACTCTCTTACTCTCTTACTCTCTTACTCTCTTACTCTTACTCTTACTCTCTTACTCTCTTACTCTCTTACTCTCTTACTCTCTTACTCTCTTACTCTCTTACTCTCTTACTCTCTTACTCTCTTACTCTCTTACTCTCTTACTCTCTTACTCTCTTACTCTCTTCCTCTCTTCTCTCTTCCTCTCTTCCTCTCTTCCTCTCTTCCTCTCTTCCTCTCTTCCTCTCTTCCTCTCTTCCTCTCTTCCTCTCTTCCTCTCTTCCTCTCTTCCTCTCTTCCTCTCTTCCTCTCTTCCTCTCTCTCTCTCTCTCTCTCTCTCTCTCTCTCTCTCTCTCTCTCTCTCTCTCTCTCTCTCTCTCTCTCTCTCTCTCTCTCTCTCTCTCTCTCTCTCTCTCTCTCTCTCTCTCTCTCTCTCTCTCTCTCTCTCTCTCTCTCTCTCTCTCTCTCTCTCTCTCTCTCTCTCTCTCTCTCTCTCTCTCTCTCTCTCTCTCTCTCTCTCTCTCTCTCTCTCTCTCTCTCTCTCTCTCTCTCTCTCTCTCTCTCTCTCTCTCTCTCTCTCTCTCTCTCTCTCTCTCTCTCTCTCTCTCTCTCTCTCTCTCTCTCTCTCTCTCTCTCTCTCTCTCTCTCTCTCTCTCTCTCTCTCTCTCTCTCTCTCTCTCTCTCTCTCTCTCTCTCTCTCTCTCTCTCTCACCGACAGATTTTAGCCGGTCCGCTGACAGTAGCCACGTACTGAACGTGCCAGTTCTGTTCTTCGTCTTTCTCGACGTGGTAGTATTTGTAGAAGGCCACCTTACCCATGCTGGTGCCAGCAGCCAGAACGGCTGTGCAGACCCAAGAATGTTTGTTAGCCTCAAAACAGGACGATACGGGAGCGGAATTATACGAGCTATACGTATTTTACGAGAACAGAAGCCTTATTGCAGAACAGCTCCACAGCTGATGTTTGTCAAGCGCTGGTAAAATTTGTAAACAGGACAGCGATTTCTGTAGATGGAACAGATAGGAACATTCAATAGATTACTAATTTTTGCCCTGTAAGAAACGGGCTCACGGACAATTGATGTTGAATTTTAAGTCCAAAGCCTCCAGCTACAGTTGATACAGTTGATACAGTTTTCTAGTGGACTACCCGGTCCCTCAGTAGGTAATACATCTATGAACTTTCGCGTTTAATGGGGCTTAGCGACGCACCAACACAAGGGCTATGTGGCGTTGGAGGAGCGGGAAGTTAGCAAGGCGCGAGATCCGGTCTACGACCCGGCTCGGACCGCGCCCCTCCGGAACATACGGAGCACCACCAGCCAACAACGCACGCTACCTCCGCCATCAGGACCCCCAGCCTATCACATTTCAATTTTTTAACCCACTACCCTTTCAATACGTAGGCAGGAGTGCCCTTCCATACCCGTGCCACCCTGCTACTAAAGTTCCATTATAAACAGGTTTAGAAGTATTAGTTTCTGCAATAGGGTCGCACCACTCCCCGCTCCTTTGTTTTTTAATCATGCTATGCATAACGCTAATAAATTCTCCGTGGTCCCCCGAAAAGATAGACGAACTAGTAACATTCGGGGGAGCCACAGGGGTCAGAGTAAGGGTTATTTCTATAAATAAATAAAAAAACTGCTACAAAAGGCAAGCGAGATAGAAACGAGCATAACTTCCAGAGAAAGAAGGATGGATTTTGACAATGACAACAGTTATCGGACAATCTCCTTCCTTTGCTGCACAAGAAGTCAGCCCACTCCCCAAGCCCAGCGGACGCCGGCCAACCACCTTTCCCGGGACAGTATGCCAGACTGAGGACGTTGTCCTGCTCGTTGAAGTAGTGTCCGTCCAGCCGGACGGCGTAGTTGTCTCCTTTGTCCAGGTCCCAGAGCCGGATGTGGGGCTCGCCCGTGGCCACGGCCAGCACGCCGGGCCCCGCCCAGGACAACTGCATGTCCTGTGTACGCCCGGCCAGCTTCACCTGGAGAGAGAGGCGGGCGCAGCGCGGTGAGCCGCACAAGAACGTCATCCGAGGGAGTGGTTCTCACCGGCGACAAAGACAAGGAGTTCATAGAAATGCACAGATATTGCAAAAGGAAACAGCGCCTCAGCGCACCGATTCGTTCGCCGTCGATATCTGGACCTTTGCGAGTAGGGAAACTGAGCTATTTTCGACAATTCAACAAAAGCTCACTCACACAGCTCACAAGAGCATACACCCAGCTCACCACGATTCATCCACAATGCAGCAAACACACGTCTGCAGTATGCACTGCACATTGCACGGGATTCTTCTGCCTGAATTCGGCAGCTGATGTTGCAGAAATTCCAACAAAAAAATCGAGCCAGAATCTTAGCTGTATGCGAACCCACTGAGCCAAGCAAGAGATAA
This sequence comes from Lepas anatifera, assembly GCA_034440635.1. Classification (NCBI taxonomy): domain Eukaryota; kingdom Metazoa; phylum Arthropoda; class Thecostraca; family Lepadidae; genus Lepas; species Lepas anatifera. The sequence continues at coordinate 217,161 of JAOTON010001092.1, read as the reverse complement.
GACTAGGACAAGACCCGATCACGGAAGAATATCAACAACAAGCTCGAATCTCACCTTGGTGATCTCGGTCAGCGTGCCGTCGTATTCCACCTGGAACTCTCCCAGCACCATAGTCTCCGTCACCACCACCAGCTCCTCCTTGGCCTCGTAGTACAGCAGGAAGCGGATGGCTCCGTCGGCCTGCAGCACCTCCATGCAGTTCCCGGCCTCGGTGACGTAGTAGATGATGCCTGTAGTAGGAGATGGTGGTAGAATATATCCAAAGTACCATGTGGGAGAATGGTATACAGTAGACGGTGGATATTAAATATCATAACAGCAGGAATAAATAGGGCAGAATAAGATACATCTGCTAGTTCCCTTGGTTTCTACGGAGCCATCAAAACTCCCGACTAGCCCCTGCAGAGCCACCGCCTCGACCTCCAGGCACCGACTACACCCACCCGTACCCAATCTCCAGGCACTGACAGTACCCACCCGTAACCGACCTCCAGGCACCGACAGTACCCACCCGTACCCAATCTCCAGGCACCGACTACACCCAACCGTACCCAATCTCCAGGCACTGACAGTACCCACCCGTACCCGACCTCTAGGCACCGACAGTACCCACCCGTAACCGACCTCCAGGCACCGACAGTACCCACCCGTACCCGACCTCTAGGCACCGACAGTACCCACCCGTAACCGACCTCCAGGCACCGACTACACCCACCCGTACCCGACCTCCAGGCACTGACAGTACCCACCCGTACCCGACCTCCAGGCACCGACAGTACCCACCCGTACCCAATCTCCAGGCACCGACTACACCCACCCGTACCCGACCTCCAGGCACTGACAGTACCCACCCGTACCCGACCTCTAGGCACCGACAGTACCCACCCGTAACCGACCTCCAGGCACCGACAGTACCCACCCGTACCCGACCTCTAGGCACCGACAGTACCCACCCGTAACCGACCTCCAGGCACCGACTACACCCACCCGTACCCGACCTCCAGGCACTGACAGTACCCACCCGTACCCGACCTCCAGGCACCGACAGTACCCACCCGTACCCAATCTCCAGGCACCGACTACACCCACCCGTACCCGACCTCCATGCACTGACAGTACCCACCCGTACCCGACCTCCAGGCACTGACGGTACCCACCCGTACCCGACCTCCAGGCACCGACAGTACCCACCCGTACCCGACCTCCAGGCACCGACAGTACCCACCCGTACCCGACCTCCAGGCACTGACAGTACCCACCCGTACCCGACCTCCAGGCACCGACAGTACCCACCCGTACCCGACCTCCAGGCACCGACAGTACCCACCGTACCCAATCTCCAGGCACCGACTACACCCACCCGTACCCGACCTCCAGGCACTGACAGTACCCACCCATAACCGACCTCCAGGCACTGACAGTATCCACCCGTACCCGACCTCCAGGCACCGACAGTACCCACCCGTACCCGACCTCCAGGCACCGACAGTACCCACCCGTACCCGACCTCCAGGCACCGACAGTACCCACCCGTACCCGACCTCCAGGCACCGACAATACCCACCCGTACCCGACCTCCTCGCACCGACAGTACCCACCCGTACCCGATCTCCAGGCACCGACTACACCCACCCGAGGCCGAGCCGACGAACACGTTGAGGTTCTCCTGGCGGGCCACCAGGAACCGGGTGGAGGAGGTCTTAGGCCGCCACGAGCTGAACATGTCCAGCGCCACCTCATCGCCGCTGACCGCGGCTCGCGCCAGCCCCTACCGGCACAAGCTGTAACTAACACAGTGGACACACATCCACAGCAGCAGCAGCCCGCGCCAGCCCCTACCAGCACAACTTGCAATTAACACAGAGGGCAACTATCCACAGCAGCCCGCGCAGCCCCTACCGGCACAACTTGTAATTAACGCAGAGGGAAGCCATCCACAGCAGCAGCGGCCCGCGCCAGCCCTACCGGCATAACTGGTAATTAACACAGAGGGAAACCATCCACTGCAGTAGCGGTCCGCGCCAGCCCCCTACCGGCATAACTGGTAATTAACACAGAGGAAACCATCCACAGCAGCAGCGGCCCGCGCCAGCCCCTACCGGCATAACTGGTAATTAACACAGAGGAAACCATTCACAGCAGCAGCGGCCGCACCGGCCCCTACAGTGAAGAGACCCGTTCCAGGTCCCTGCTGGAGCAAATGGGAACTGACGCGATCCACGAAATTCCCACGACCAGTAGAGATCACTACATTACAATTATGCAAAAACATGAAGCGCTCGCAGGAAGATTAGTAAAACGCCATCTCATACCCGATTCTTAACACAATATACCACATTCATCCGCTGTCTATTTCGGTAGACATCTTCTGCGTGGAGGTGCCTGGTACAGTTCAACACGTCAACACGTCAACACGTGCACGGCGTCCGGCGCCGGCAAGGCGGCGGTATTCCCGTGACCAGTCGCATCTGGTGGTAAGTGTCAACGACTCTTTGCCTTTCTCTTTAACAGTGCCGCACCGAGTAGTAGGGCAGCTTTCCAGGTTGATGTTTCAAAAACGCCCAAAAGGCTGGTAAACATATCTACGCACCGAAAGCTTCTCCCGCTCAATCCTGCCCGCGGATCGACCACCTGTGACGTCACGATATCGAAGACCAGACAGCATCTACCGAGGAGCAGGTGCCCCCATGTGAAAAGGTGAGGCGCACTCCGGTCGCGTCTCTAACTTGGCACGCCGCGCCATGTATCTGAAGAGAAACAACTCAGCATTTCTACATAGCCTCCTCCGCAGACCCTCCATCACCTCCGCCGCACTGACCCGAGGTCGACGCTGGGCTGCTTCTGGGTCTGCTGCTCCACCGCCCGGAACACCAGCTGTGTCAGCGGGTCCTTCAGGTCGTGCTGGAACACCACCGTCACGTTGGCGTGGCTGTCCCCCTTCCAGCCCACCAGCGTCCCGGACTGAAAACAAAAACAGAGAACGAAATGCTAACGAAATATTATTTTTCTTTAATACAGGAATGCACGCTGATGTTTCCACCTCCCCCTCCTCCTTCCAGTCCACTAGTGTGCCGGACTGAAATGCAGATAAAAATACTATATTGTTATTTTGCACTGCTGTAAGACGCCATTTCGACGCAAAGGCCAGCTTCAAACAAACCAATAGACCAGACTTGAACAGCAGGCGAACTGCTAACATATCAAGCTCTTCGCAACATGAAGTCACGCTGATGTACGTACTCCCTTGTCAACCGTACCAAACTGGGACGAAATGAAGCAATGCAAGCTTGAACTAAATTCTGCAAACTTGAAGGACTGCAAGTGAAAAATAATGAAAGTTGAAGCATATCTTCACATAAACTCCAGCTTTCGTTGAGATTGCTCCGGCATCTCCGGAGGTATAAGCCCAAACCCGTGAGCTGCATTCCCGTCTAACAGAGCAAAACACTTTTAATCGCGCCTTATGTTGGTATCCCACCTGGCAGACCAATCATAGAGAAAGAAGGTATAGTTTTCGACCATTACTTCCCCACTAATAAATCGGTAAGGACGCCGTAAGCCTGCAGCTGTAAGTGTGTGGCCCCAGATTCGATGCCGTTGCAGGAGGCGCGAGATGTGAGCGCAGTATGACCTATGACATCAGCCGGCCTGGAGCTCCACAGCTGCGGTGTGTAGGCCGTACCGTATCGGCAGTGAGGAGACGGCCGCCGGCGTCACTCCAGGCGGCCAGCGTCACCGGACTCTTGTGTAGACTCTGGACGTCCGTCAGCGACTTCTCCGGCTCCGACCAGGTCTGCAGCACTGCAGCACAGCAGAATAGCACAACCCTCAGTCTGTAGTCACTGCGGCACATCGTCAACAGCCACTGCGGCACAGCGTCAAAAGTCGCTGCGGCACAGCGTCAACAGTCACTGCGGCACAGCGTCAACAGTCACTGCGGCACATCGTCAACAGTCACTTTCAACAGTGGCACATCGTCCACAGTCACTGCGGCACAGCGTCCACAGTCACTGCGGCACAGCGTCAACAGTCACTGCGGCACAGCGTCAACAGTCACTGGGCCGCATCAGCACAGCACAACCCTTAGTCTAGAGCACTGCAGCACGGCGTCAATAGTCACTGCGGCACAGCGTCAACAGTCACGGGTGGACTGTGGTATAGCACCAAGAGTCACTAACGCACTGTGGCAGAACACCGAAAATCGGTCTGCAGGAGTGCAGTACAGCGCATCCACTAGGTCTGTAACACTACCGATAAATGGAGATGGTATTTCAAGAGTCTCTTACATTAAATCAAATTAATTAAATACTATATATTAATGTAGCCCCTGCCACCGCCGGCGAATGAAAAGGGCGGAAAACATTTGGCAAACCGCTGACAGGAGAACAAGCCCTTCAGAAAAAAACTTCAGATTTGGACTCCATGGTACTTTTCGCTCATCTCACCAAACTATCCCTTTCATTTCTTTTTTATTCTTGACAAAAATAAGAGAACATTACAAATAGCACAAGGAGCCTGCGTCTTTGCTTCAGAGGGCGGACCTCACCTCCAGTTTCCCAGCCGAGCAGCAGCACCTTCTTGATGGGGTGCCAGGTGATACAGGTGATCTGGTTGCTGGACTTCGGCACGGTCAGACCGGGCACGATGTCGCCCTGCGGGGGGGGCAGGTCAACGCAGCTCAAAGGCAGGTGGCGTCGCTGCCTCTGGCATATAGAAGTTGTGCTGCTATAACGCGGCCCCGACAGCGGTCAATTGCAGGTGATTCCGGAACAGAAAGCCTCGTTTCAGTTCCGTCTATTTAATTAGGTCCGGCTCCCAAGAGGCGCACCCACCCAATTACAGGGAGTATTGGCGTGGGTGTTTAGAAGGATCCTCTCCACCGCTATTGCAGATACACAGACCCACACTATTGCTATTGAAACCGCGCAATACATTTACATTGCAAATTCTTCACTAAAACTGTAGCAATGTTGTTACAACTGCAAAAATGTTAGAACTGAACGAATAGACGGTTTTAAATTAATTCTGCTGCGCCTGTCGTCATCTTTATACAAATCATTAATACCGCACAATCCCTCGCTCTCGGCGGCAGGGCAGCGCACTCACCTCGTCGTTGTAGACGGTGGCGCCGCCTCCCGACTGGTCCGAGAACCAGGTGACGGCGAGCAGCGGCGCGGCGCGGTGCCACTCCTGCGCCACTTTCAGCACACCACGCTGCTGGTCGTCTATATAGCGGTCAAAGTAGACCGACATCTGTTGGGACAACCGGCAGTCAGTTGGGACACTTCTGTCTGGGTGTTATTAGTTAGATCTGGAGGGCAAAATTTATGTATTTCCAAGACAATTTCTGTACTGATTTACATAGGTACAGTCTAAGTTACCGATCACATTCCAATTAAGTCATATTTTCGGGAGACAGTTCCCACTTTGAAAACCAGAAGCGCATAACAATACAAACAATGGTCGTTGCAGCAAGACCATATAAACCAGACTGGTTCAAGCTCTGGTATTTTACAAGTTTTCTGAAGGCAAAAAGCTGATACAATTACTGCAGAGAACATAAAGAGAGTTAAAACGAAGTCTCTTTAAAGAAAAATAAAGCTGCGATTTTCTTGCCAACTCACGCTTAAAAACACCTAATTTTACATTGGCACAAGCTTTAAAACCGGGCGCCACCGACCCACTGACGTCAGTGGGACGATTTTCCAGAAAACTTTATTGGGAGCTGTGCAACAGTAACATATATTTAGTTTTTTAAACTGCAATCCCGACCACAAAAAACAAATGTAAGAAACCGTCACTAGGTAGCTGTTATGTGATTGCTGGTGATTGGCACAAAAACCGTAGCACCAGGAAAAATAATATACATGTGCTACAAAAATCTAGGCCTTGACAACCGAATACCGATCCAAAGCTGTTCTTTTCGGTGACCGATTAGTTCTGTTACCGATAACTAGATATAACCACTTTTTCCAGTGCACAACAGATCTGGAAGTGGTAGATAATATGAGGTCGGTGTGGATTTGGCTTGAGGGCATAAGGTCATAGCTTTCGTTCCTTTTGAAACAAAGGTACCCTGTCGGACGCCATCCGAAATTACGTTTCTTACCTGCTCCGCCACAAGGTACACTCTCTCGTCCCAGCATCACTGTTGGCTTAGAAGGCCTAAGACATGTTCAATACACAACTTAAAGAAGATGCATAGATAGAAATTAACACCACGTACCTTTTTATTTGATTTATCTGCTGTTTTGAACTCGCTATTTCTTCACCTGTCTAGTGGCATTCTATCTGGAGGAAGCCTTCACCACATAGTGCTATGATCTTTGCTGAAACCTGGGAAACACATATGTCGGTTATTGATGCATCAATTGTCACATCGCTGAACTGATTCTGCTAGATGTTTCAAATAATAGAGTCAGTCAGCTGTATATACCAGTGGATTCAAACCCAGTTAGGCTGCTTTTTGTCTCTTCCGTTTCAACACTATTTAGGCATCATCATTTGGGGTTTTAGGGCACTCCAAAAACGTAGGTCCTATCGCACCCAAACCATTGGGGCGCACTATTAAGCTGGGGGACAGTGACATGGCAGATGTCACCAGCGTCGGGCTTTTGCAGCTCTATATCGATCGCTTCCCTAAAGGAGAGTATATATCGCACAGCGTGCTCCCACCGTACGGCCGCCCGACGTGTGACAACATACCGGCTCGCACACAAATATACCAGAGGTCGGAAAAGCGTAAAATTGTCACCAACGAAATTTCAAACCAAACTTCTTTGACCAAGAATATTGAGCTTTGGCACCTAAACGGGATTATTTTCCACGCCACCTGGGTCCTTTCAAATCTTAGTAGCGTATTCACTAGTTGACCGTCAACTGTTCACGCTAAAGTGTACACGACCTTGCCTATTCCGTCAACGACGTGATCGATTTTGTCGCCAACATTGCTAGTAAGTTGGCAGATTTTTTGACCTCAGAAATATACCACCAGGAGACGACGACACACCACTTAGCAGAGAAACGGCCAGACCTGCTCCAGAAAGTGAGCAGGAGATACGATCGTCACGTGCGGGACTTCCGCAGTTCTCAATAGTAACGTGCGCCCGAGTCTAAAACTCACGCAACCCCACGATGGGAAAGATAAGGTGTAATCATGCAGGCTCAACTATTTCCACGCTCCAGATAAGCGAATCTCGCTCATTTCGTGATGCTGAAGTTCTTGTGTCGTGCATTGCCACGTTCTGAATTACCAAGCCTATGATATCGCGCTCCGCTGTACGGATGCTGTGTTTTCTTCTCAGTGCGGGGGCAGCGCACCGTTTTCAATTTTTTGCGACGGCTGGACTCACGCTGGCAGGCCGTCGTCTTCTCGATGTGGAACCGGTGTTCAACCTTTCCTTTGGTTTATTCAATGAGCTAAGCTCGCGTACAGGCGTTAACTTGAGTGCAGCCGTCGTAAGATGAATAATCACACAATCGTGTCTCTCTCCGCATGGCTTGGTGTGCCATATGGGACCCTCGGTTGTGAATGCAGTGCAGCCAAAGTAATGAGCTCCAGCTCGCTAGTGCCTCCTGGCGACTGAATCTGTGCCGGTATGTGGCTCAACTGGCGCCGTCGGGCCATCGGCTGTGCGGCTAGCCACCGGAGGCTGGGGGGCTGATGCCCGGTAGCTGGTGTTGATTTGCGGCTCGCTGGAGCAGAGTGGACTGTCCATTGTCTGAGCGAGGGGTGTGCAGTGGAGGTCATCGGCGATTCTGCTCACCGAATGTCACAGTGTAGTTTAGGTGGTCTCCGGCTCATGATCTTTGGATGCTGAGCCTACCAGTTAGTGGCGCATTGTAGGCAAATGTTATGTATGGGAATTTGCCCATTGTGCATGGTGAGCAAACCCTGGCGTTCTCTCACTATGGCGTGCTTTCAGGTGCATCAATAAATGTGTACAGATTCATTTTTCTCTGTGAATGGTAAGTTCTGGGAAGTGGGACAAACAAAATATGGATTAAGACATTTTCTAGTATGCTCATCACATGTCTAGCTCAAATCAAATCCCATTATCAAAGTGTCACATTCTCTTTGAGACCAGAACTTGAGGTACCTCTTTAAGGCCCCCTTTCCAATTGAAGCAGTCATGAGTCATAAACAATTTTGCACAACAATAATACATTTCATAAACCTATTTTCCACTAAAACACAAACATGCACAAGCTGAGTTTATGCACACACCAACACTTACCCCCACCCAGTATTTAGCCCCAGCTTGGGCTCTCTATTACTGAGCCAACAGCATTTTGATACAGATGGGAATTGAATGTATGAAGTATGAAATGATGTGATAATATCACTGCATGAAATAGGTACTATCTAGTTTAATAAACATAGGGGGGACATGATCAAGCTGTACCAGCTGATGAACGGATACATAGATCAGGATTTTGCGCAGTTTGTTGCTCTGGACCCCCACACTCGCGCTCGAGGTCATTCTAAGAAGTTGGCTAAGCCATCAGCTCAAACAAGGACTCGTCGTTGCGCCCTTGGGGTCCGATCTATATCTCATTGGAACTCTCTCCGACTCTTTCGTTACAGCACAAACCATTTCCCAATTCAAAAGTGGCCTAGATGAACACTGGGCCCATCTCAGGTACTTTTCTCCTGAGAACGAGTGAGTCTAGCACGATGGAAATTGAGCTCGTGGAGAACGGAGCCTGCAGGTCTTGTGCCTCGAAATTCCGAAAATCCGTAAGGTAAGGTAATAAAGCAAGAGAAATAACAATGACTAAATATTTACGGTGATTTTGAGGTCCAAATCGTCTTGCATAAAAGTATATAAAGGGAATATCAGAGTACAAACTCATTCTCCTGCGGATAGACGAGAACATGAAAATGATATCAATTACTCTTCATCTATCACCGCTTACATAAATAAACAAAACAACAAACAAGACACATCACATCCGTGGTTGGCCGGCCTTGGATTATCCTGCATGTGTTTATAGCAGAAGACGGAATGTATGGAACCTGCATATGACTTTGGTTTTTTCTCATGCCTAACATATGAATATCACAAATCATATTCGCAATATTATGATTTTCAGGTATATTTTGAACTGTTTATTGGTCAAAGAAGGCTACTGGGAACTAAATTCGTCTGCATTCGTCTCAAACGCCTCAAAATAGCTGTAGCCAGCTGACTGGAAACAGTTTTGTACCACAAAGAAAATGTGTTTTATACAAACGAAAATGTTGTAAATTTTAACATCACGTGATATAAAATTAAAATCTTTATTGAAACCTACAGCTATTTTCATTGAAATAGGAATTATTCAACTTTTGTCATTTGTTTACGTAAATTTCTTAGGTAATATTTGTGAGCTCATACTGCGGCGGTTACGTGAGAGGATTTCACACGCATATATGTTCAAGATTGTATAACTTGGTTATATTGGCTAGCAGCTGCGTAAGGAAGACAGCATTATAGTCTTAGAGGTCATGTGTGTGTGACGGCAAGAACCATGCCCTCGGAGTGATAGGTTGCGATCATTTTTATTTTTTATATCCCAGGTAAGAAAAGTCAATAATAAGATCATAATACTGGTGTGATTCGGGCTCAATTACCGGGGATACATGAGCAGCTTCATTACCTTCTATTTTTGTACTGAATGTAAGAGTTGATCAATCAAATCTCCCTGACCCTGGTCTCGGGTCTGGCCAGGGCACTGTGCTACCGTTTCGCTATGATGCAGTGTGGCGCCGGATCTGTTTAAGCCCTCACCCTCTGCAGGTTAATCTGTTTGGATAATGTCTGTGTGCTATGCACTAATAAACATATAGTCATGAATTGTGACAGATAATCTGCCTTTGGGTGATGGTCACATGATAACCATGAGTCACAGACCACAGTTTGAGTCATTGCTGCTGTGGTTTGACCCTGCGCTTCACAAGTGAATAGTGATTGATGAAGCTACCCATGTATCCAGGATTAATATGCAAATTGTGGCAACAGGGAAGGTGATTCACACCAACTGTCTAAACTTTTTGGCATCCCTATCCCCAATACAAATTAATTAATGTCTCACGAAATCTATACCTATACCTCTACCTAAAATAACATATTTTTCATGGCCATTTTGGTCTGTTGGATCTGGTTTCTGACAAGCTTGGTCACATCTGAGTCTTACTCAGATCATAAATTGTATATCAGTCTTACTGAGATGGATATATCCGAGAGGAACAGGCCCTTGTTTGCTGAGTCACTTCCTGAGAAGAGTTTTTGAGAAGTGTTCTTGTAATGAATTTTTTATAGGTGTCTGGGGTGTATATTGACCTAGTATGAGGTGATCTGGAGATGTATGACTCAAACACCAAGAAGTCTGTGGACCTCCTATGTTCAATTATTTTAATAGTCTTCATTAATCCTTAACAATTCCTTATAAAGGTCCCATCAGTTTTCCCCAAAAAGTTATGTCAAAAAATTAAAGTGAAGTGTTTTGTAATTTGCACCAAACTAAACAAAGTGTCCTTGGTTCTTTTCAATTGTTTAGAGGCAATGCAGCATGTTCATGATGGGTTTTGAACTGAGTTCAAGATGAAGCACAGAAAAACCCAATGTTTGATGTTAGAGAGAATGTTTGATGTGTGATGAGAGAGAGAGAGAGGGAGAGAGAGAGAGAGTGAGAGAGAGATTTACTGCCAACCAATCAGTCTCTCACCCTTCCCTTTGTGACATCCTCACCTATCACAGGTAACTAAGAAATAAGACTCCAGCCATCCGCCACCACCATGTCGAAGCTGAAGCGTCTGGGCGGTGTCTCTGCGCCGTGCTGCCTGCACTTCCGTTTCTCGCCTGAGGAAGTGGAGCAGCGGCTGGTGAGCAAACAGATCGACCGTCAGCTGGACAAGGAGAAGCACCAGCTCAGGAGACAGGTGAGCCGCTGTGTGTGAATGTGTGATAGGAATTTCAAGAGGTTTTAGCTGCTCTAGCTGTCACCCTAGGGATAGCATCAATGTATCCTGATTCTCAGGTCCCGGGTTTGAGTTCCAGCGGAGCCTCTGAATAAGTTAATCACTCCCGAAGTGTGCGTGTGTGTTTGTGTTAGGAATTTCTGGGGGGTTCAGCTGCTCTGGCTGTCACCTTGGGGATGTTATACATGTGTCACTTATCCCTAATATTGTTTGCCATCCTGGGCAGAAAGGGCGTTGGGACTGTTAGTTGTTGGTTACCAAGCAAAAAGATGTTTGTTTTGCCTGAATAAATAACTTTGCTGGTATGCCGGTCCTCTTTGAGGCTAATCTGGCATTAGTTTGATTTGGTATTGCTATCATAATTATTGACTATAGAAAGCATGTTTGCCTCCAAAATGTCAAAAGTGAAAGAAATAAATATCAGAAGAATTTGCCTGTAATACAGAATTTGAAATTAGGTCAATGGCTTGAAGCACCAGGGCAGTCGGTTTGATCTGGAGGAACCAATAGATCATTTGGAGTTTCTGGAAACTAAAGGACAGAGATTCGCTCCATTGCTTATTTGGAAACATTTGCATGACTCGAATGGTATAGTTTTTTCCCTTACAGTGATGATCTGAGATTGAACTTGGTCGACTAGTCTAGCAGAGGTGAGGATATTTTTTTCAATTTATGGAGCATCCAAGGCTAATGAACGAAATAAAACACTAGATCCTGTTTTGAAATCTGGTGGCTGCTGTGGAGCGCTGTAATTTCGTGAGCGCCAACACAAGGAAAGGGAGCGTGCTGCTAACTCATGCCTTCCTAAAGACTGCACTTACCAACCGGATGTGTTTGTGTCAATCTGTAATTGGGCTCGAAAACAACACTTGTAATACGATTTAGGCGGTAAATTGGCATGACTTGGTATCAATAATGGGGTTCATCACTCACCTTCCATCAGAACGCGGTACAGCGCAAACCGATGACGTCAGTCTTAAATTTTTGTATTGAATGCTACACCAAGAACCATGCGGCAGATTGAGGGCACTCTCAGGAATTGGGTAAGCATATAAAATACCAGCTTTCGAACGAATATTTCCCCAGAGTAGGCGTCGTAACGATACAGAACCAGCATAGTTGGATGCAGCGCAGAAGCCCGCGTTTTTCAGTTTTCCTCAGTTCAGAAAATGTGTAGGTAACAAAGGCCGCATAACAAATCGCAGTTGTATTTCGGTGCCTATTTCCGAACTATTGACATGTACGGGAGTATCTGCGAATCAAATTTCGGTCAACGTATTGTCTACACAACTCAAAGAGGAGAGCAGCTGCAATGTAGGCTGCGCATGCTGACTACCAGGCTAGTACCAAGCATGACCCATGGCGGGATATAATAATATCATCCGCCTTCCCCTCCCCTCTACCAGCGAAACTCTGCGTCACCATCCATTCTAAAATGCAACTAACGGAACGTGTCTTAGGCGTTGACACCGCGTGGGTCCTCCGACAGGTGAAGCTCCTGCTACTCGGCGCGGGCGAGAGCGGCAAATCCACGTTTCTGAAGCAGATGCGAATCATCCACGGCTACGGCTTCTCGTCGGAAGCTCTGCAGGAGTACAAGCAGATCATCTACCAGAACATCGTGCGCGGGGTGCGGGTTCTGGTGGACGCACGGGACAAGCTGGGCATTGAGTGGGGCAGCCCGGATAACGCCGCACTCGGCGCCCACGTGATGAAGTTTGAGACGGGCGGTCTGCTGGACACGCGGCTGTTCCTGGACTATCTGCCGATACTGCGGGAGCTGTGGGCGGACGAGGGGATCCGGGCGGCCTTCGGCAGACGCCGCGAGTACCAGCTGGTGAGTGGAGACGGGTCGCCCAGCTGGTTTCGGTTCGGTTTTATATATCCATCTAAGCATACACGCAGGTAAGAAGTGGATATTTGAATCACAATTTCAAGAGTGTGGTGGGGCCAGCCGATATTACTTCAAAATCAGCGCAACTTTGTAGATGCCCACACGCCCACGTACTTGCTGTGCACCTTCCACCCCCCCCCCCTCATTTATCCAAGTTGGAGAACAGTCAAAGTCATCAGAACGAGTTGGGGCAGTGCTGAATCATACTGCTTGACTTCCATCATATCCTGCCGTCGAGGACGCTTATAGTTTATCGTTTATCACTATGTATGCACATGTGAGCGATGATAGGCTCTGTCTTTTTGGAGCTTTCAATAAAGTTGTTGTTCGTCTGTTAAAATACATTACTGTATGGAAGTGTGAGAATAGTGATATTGAATTTCTCTCGTGAAATACGGCTTAATCGGAGCGCGATCGATACTGTTGGGGCAAACTAGCTTTTCTTCGCTCGCTCCATAGAATCGTCCCGAGGCCTGGTGAAATCTCGATAGTCAACAACACATATGTTTTCAATGGGGCTGCACTAGGATTTGGTATTCTGGTTTGAATAGCCTGGAATGTATGGAATAATGTCAAAATGCCGCAGATAATCGGTGAAATTTTTTGTCAATGGTGGAAAAGCTCCCTCTGTCCCCGTTCATATGGTGCGAAAATGTTTCGTGGAAGCAGTTGCCGTGCAGTAGAACAGCTTCAGTGGGCTAGCAGCAGCTCGTACAGCGTGTGGCACGTGGCTTCCGTTTCAGGCCGACTCTGTGCAGTACTTTCTGGACAACCTGGACCGAGTGGGGTCACGTGACTACATGCCGTCCAATCAGGACATCTTGCTGGCGCGCAAGGCCACCAAAGGCACCTACGAGTTCACCATTCCCGTCAACAATGTGCCAATCATGTGAGTGCTCTTCAGGTGTTCCTAACAGTTGTATGTCTCTGTTGTTTTTTCTGTCGGTAGAAGTAGTATTGCGGATGCGTTCCAAAATCCCTACGCTTTCGCATAATTTCGCGTGACATCCCTTTTGAGCCTCTTGCATTATTGTCCTAACCACGGGAATGTTTGTGGCACTATCCGAGGGACCAGCCTTCGAGTGCCCGTGGCACTCATTTCATAAGGGTGAATTCCTCATCTCAGAGCGCTGACGGATTGTTTGTTTTCGCTGGGTGATAAATCGTTTTGTTTATTCATAACGTTTGTTTTAACGTTAGTGCAATTTGTTTTGACCTCTGTGCTTGAGAAACAGTTGCGGCAAACGCAAACTTTTCAAAACGTATCTGCTGTGCCAACGTTATCTGGCAGGATGTCCAATCACTGTTATTATAGGTATCACTGCATTGACCCACCGATAATATTTACATTCTCCGCATATTTGCGGCCGTGTCTAAATACTGCGGCCGACGGAGGCGGCTGGAGCCGGCTTTCCAGGCGTTGCACGGTTGATTGCAGCTGTTGCAGCACGCTGCCACAGTCGGCTCGCTCCGGTCTGTGTCCACAGACGGCGTCATTCTTCCATGTCCGCCCCGTTCATGTGTTGAGTGATTCATTGTTAGGCCCTGTGTGGTTATCGGTATGGTGGCGCCGGTCGGAGGGGAAGTCTGAAAAAAATCCTTACAGTTTTTATGCTAATTTTTTGTTGGTAATGGCTTCACTGATGTTTTTATGAGAAGTTTCTACGCATATTTTGCACGGCAACATTGTACGCATATATTTCTCGACATTTTCTGGAATATGATCATTTTCATGCTTGAAGGATCCTAGCGAAAAACCAGTGCTTTATACCGGAAAGGTCGAGGACTCGCTATAAGCCGTTAAGCACCAGACCCTGAACAGATATCAATGTACCATGCGCAAGCCGTGAAACGCGTACTTAGAATTCACGCGTCACTTACGGCGGCGACGGTGGAAAATGTGCGTAAACCTCTAAAAAAGAAATCAAAGATTCATCTTGTTGTATTTAGGACGATTTTAGTCTATTGTGTGATGAATTGCTTGGAAAATTTAAACTGTTTAATTCTAAGACGAAACATCGATATGCGGTTCAGGCAGGCCTCCTCTGATAAGGAGATTTCAGGCTCTCTGTTTCAGCCGTCTGATTGCTCACTTTTAATCAATTTTTTAACATTACAATTTGAGAACCTGAGACTGTGCAGCAGTGCAGCCTCATATTTTATACCGGCTCTCATTTCCCGGAAAAATCAAGCCATAATGATACCGTAAAAATCAATTGCCAAAGCTATCCAGCTATCAATATACTCTACCAAAATTACGCGCCAAATCCTGAGGCACGCTGTCTGGTTACATCTGACAGCAGTGACCCAAAATAGGTTTTGCGCTAGGGTGTCGAGTGGTAAATTCAGCTCCGGAATGTATGGCGAGTGAGTGGAAAATTCCTCTCAAAATGTATGGCGGAGTAAAAAATTTCAAATTTTGTACTCAGGTGGTAAACTCTCAGAGCCCTTGTTTGAACTGAAAGATGGATATTTCCTTTAATTTTCTCAAAGTAAATCTTTTTAAATCATCCCCAAACAGCATTGTTTGACCATTCCCATGTGAGAAATTTGGGTTAAGCAGGTAAATCTTTACCAGCTGAAACCCCCTGATGCAGTCTCCAATTTTTTATGGAGTTGGTGAATTTCCACAAATAGAAAACTTTTTGGGGGCCTCTGAGACCAACCTTTGGGGGAAAGAACTCTGGGAGCCACTAAAACTCTTGGGGGGCTTCCCTAGACCAACTCTTGTGCCCCTCCACTCCCACACGACCAGCTTTTAAGGACCCCTGAGACGAAATATCGGGGCCCCCTTAGACAACTCTGCAGAGGGGCCTCCGAGATCGGCAGGTGGTGAAAAATGAAAAGGGATTTTTTCATGCAATACCTAGTTCCAAAATTAATTATCTACGCATACACTGTATAGTTTTCCTGTCCGGGACAACGCCCCTCCCTATACCTATACCTATAGCTATCGGAATTTTGGAGGCCACTCCTGGCCTCAATCACTGCACCTCGCATACACCTATGCTAGGGCCCAGTAGAGCCTTGGTTTACACTTAACTAACCCAGACGAAACTACAAACTTTCTATCATGGCAATAAACTCTTCCAGACTCTTGCTAAGTTTCTTTTCTTTACCTGTCAATTCCCCTGTTTCTCTTCACATATATACTCACCTTCATATGAGTATGCTGCTTTCTATCAATATTAATCGAAGCTGCTGCAGCCTCCTTTCTGTTGTTTCTTCCTTTCGTCTACAATCAGCCAGGCGCGGCGGGTTGCGACAGCGTCGAAGCAACTACTAATTTAAATTTCTGATCGCAATCCAGTTGCCGGTCGCATGAGCAACATAATTTGCATTTCAAAACTTGCTCTAAATTAATTTTCTAAATCCTTATAGACTAGAAAATTATACAACTAAAAGCACACCAAGAGGTAGACTAACAATGTTTTGTCAATAACGAATACGAAACCAGCCTTTCAAAAGCCTAAAGATGCCGCTTTTATTTACTAGATGTAAAGACGGTGTTTTGGTAAGTCCACGCCGTAGACCAGCCATACAAAAAAGTGCCGATGTTTGAAGGGTAACTGGATGCATTCTTGTTGCCCAAAAAATCATTTAATGAAAATGTAGAGTTTCAATGTATTAAAGTACCGGACACTTTTAGTTCAACTTAAATATCAGCGTATTTATGCCTAGGGTGTCGTAGGGTGTCGTGAGTGGATTTGGGTGTCACACGGCGTGGACGCAGCAATGAAGGGCTAATATGGATAAAAATTATTTTCTACGCAATAAATGGTTAATTTTCTAAGATACAATGTCAAAAAAATATGCTGCTTACCATACAAATTTCAAGATAATTGCTTTTAACAGCAAGATGACCAAAAATGGTTTTTCACTATTCTCGGTACCAGAAATACAAAAACAACTTTTCAAGGACGTAAGCCTAGAAATCATATGCACAGATAAACTGCTTTCCAGAAATGTATCTTTCAAAGCGGTCAGCTCATTTTTTTGGCAACACAAGACTAGGGTGTCTAATTTTCCACTCACCAATTTTGCGAGTGGTGGAATTTAGTGGCGGTGTTCACCCATTGGAACTTTCTCCGGTGGGGCAGGGGAGGTGGCACTGTGCGTCTTGCCCGCGCCAGAATTTCGATTCTGTTGTTCCACTGAAATCGGTGGAGATAAGGATGCCAGGTATAATTGACCAGAAAAATAGAAATCGCCAGATTCTCTTTCAGAAAAGCGAAAGAAGTGCATAAGAGCCGAGTTAATTTGGCGATCTTCTAGTCGATTCTGCTGCTCTCTTTTTCCAGTGGACGTTGGTAGAGGAGGCAATGAAACTGGGCTTTGTAGTAAGTATTGTTGAGTAAAATTCAATAGTAGTAAAATATTGTTCAATAGTTATTCAATAGTAGTAGTAAATATTGTTGGAAGTGAGTGGAAAATTCAGCAAAAAAAATATAAACGTGAGTGGAAAATTCTGATTGACTGGGTGTCGTTCTGCACCCAGCACCCCAGGTTTTGGGACACTGTCTGACAGGGTTTGTAACTTTCAGACACATTTCTGCCGAGTATTCCAATGTATATCCCGCGTTATCACGGGACGGATAACGGCCTTGTAACTAAAATTATGTAATTGCCACTCCGGCTGTGAGGGTGAACTTTCAAATGCTGGAATTAGTGTATTTACATCGTGCTCATTATGCAGCTGTTCTATCGAACGGCTATGTAGTTTTTTCTGCATACTGGTATTTGCTTATCCAAAATTGAGTTATATGTATGCAGCAATGATACCCTGAACACGACCAGGCTTGCATTTTGCTTTCCAACACTGGAGCCAAACACAGATAAGGCCGAAACTAACGGAAATGTCTGATTAGCGCAGGGGCGTGTCATCCCATGTTAAGTTCCCTATGCCGGCCGGTGTATTGACGGTGACGTCACTGGTTGATTTTTTGCTGATTGGCTGCCGCAGTCGCCAGGGAAACTGGTCGCCGGAGGGTTTTAGGGGCGCGCCAACCTGCGAGGTCATAATCGCCGGTGACGCCGCTTGTTTTCATACATTTTGTCTTATCGCTTGCAGGCAGTGTAGGTAGGAACTCCGCGGGAGGATTCTCATGTATTTTTGCCAACATTTTTTATTCAATTTCATATATTTCTGTTGAAGGATTTCGTTCGTTTTCTAGGAAAGATTGTGTTTAGTTGTCAATCCAGGCTGATACTGTCCAGATTTGAATTTCTGATACAAAGTTAAGGCATAAATCAATCACTGATATTAACATTTTAAAAACATTAGTCAGCAATCTCCTTTGCTGGGATAAGCAACCGTAAATCGTCGTGCAAGTATCGTCATGTCTGCAAAGGACCTGAAATACATTCCCCAGCCTGCTGCCTGACTGCATATCGTAAATTTTTCAAAGTAATGAATCGGGAGTTTATGGAGGTGTTTCTTTCTAGAGTACTTTCAACAGTATACTTAATGCTAGAGATTCCGCTACTGTACCTACCTGAATACAACATTCAAAACATGAAAAGAAAGAGGTAGTCAACTATTATTTATTTCCAAAGGAAATGTTGAATTTCAAGAAATGGTTTTACGCTGAGCGGTGGCCACCTGCAGAAATACTGCGAAGGACAAGTATGTATCTTTCTTCAGATCCCCAAAAATGTAACTCAGAGAGCAGCATGGGCAAAAAGATGCGACAGAAAGAAGTCATTTGGCATTGAATGTGCAAGAATTTGTTCCGACCATTTCCTGGACACTGATATTGACCCAGCATTCAAAATTAAATCCACCTTACTACCTGACGTGAAACCCTGGCTCAGGGATGGTGTAATTCCCAGCCAAAAACTGTCATCGAGCCATCCAGGGTAAGTACATGCCAGAACGCACAGCTGTATTTGAAAAACTTATACTCAACTGAAACGTCTCTTAAGCCAGGATTTTCGTTTGCGCACTAAAGATATTGGGCGGTGCAGTATAGCTGCAGGGTAGACAATCCGGCACAGTATAGCTAAAGGAAATATTGCAGTGGTGCGGCACGGCGTAGCTCTGGGGCGGATCCAGAATTGCTTAAGGAGGGGGAAAATTCCCTTACTGGAAGGTCGGCCTCTTCAAAGGGGGGCCGGAAGTTTTGGGGGCCCGGTCGTGCAAGGTATACATTTTCATAAAAAACATAAATACACATAGCAAGATATCGATGAGAAACAAAAAACGTCCACCACCGTTTTGGGGGGGGAAATTCCGAGAACTTTCAACGCCCAGATAACTGAAATGGCCCTAAAATTCCCGAGATCGTTCAAAATTTGATTGGATCTCCACAGATCCAGGGACTGGCCAAATTTCGGCTAGTATTACTGATCAGTACCATCCAGGTCATTTTTTAACATGTTAACCGGGGGCTATTTTCCCCCTAGTTGGCCGAAATGCCCCCCCCCAGTGCCCAGAAATTGGCCCCCAGTGAAATAGACAGATGACTTAAAATTGACCAAATGCAGAATCACCTAACGACAGAGACAGATAAGACAGAACACACCCCGATCATTATAGCTTGATTCTATTTCTGGTCCCAAATTAGCAATCCTGAAAAATTTTGTTAAAAAATTTCCACCTGTGGCTTTGTTCTCCATCGTTCGAAAACGAAACAAGACGCGTAGTTACGGGAGAATGTGTGCCAAAACACATTTCTCTGTATGATTTTGCATGCTATTGCTAGGATTAAATGTAAAATAACTAGCAATTGTGTGTGGTTTTGAAACTGTATATTTTACACAACTTATTGTCGTTAATGACTGATCCCGGGATGAGTGTAGTGGGGATATGAAAATAATAAAGTACCTACTATTAGCGAGTTGTAATATTAAGTCTTCGAAATTAGTCATGAAATTTTTTTAAATTGTCAGCCATGTGATCACATATGTTAAAAAAATATAGTGTTGAGTCGACTCAACTCCTGACTCACAGCTTAGAGGCTGACTCCGATTCTGACTCGACTCAACTGGTCGAGCACTTGAGTCGACTCAGACTCAACCCAAATCTGGAAGTCTGAATCTGGAAGAGCACGGGAGGTAAATGCTTGCGCGGCCGATTTCCTCGTGCAGTATTCTCATGCTTCAAAATGACTAGAGAATGTTCTGTGTTAATAGTGTTTTTGAGCATACTGTCCAAGATATTGCAGATTCGGTTTTTTAGATCACAACGTTACTACTTGGGCGCAACATGCATAATGCAACATGCAACATGCATGGGCCTCAAGTCAGTAATGTTTATGTTATTACCGGCTCTTGCTCTAGTTGGGATGGGGTATGAGCGTACCGGAGGTATATGACATTGGAATATTGGGTGATGGGGAGGCGCCTGAGTGTGTATAGGTCTTTTCATGTCCGCTTGTACACAATTTAAACTGTGTCTGACCAACCGAAGGTAGTTTTATATGATTCTGACGTGACAGAGGTATGTACATGTTGTGCATCGTGTTCCAGTGTTCATGAAGTAAGTGGTGAGTTTCCAACAATATTACCAAAATTGTACATCCACCATGTTTCACCTGAAATACGGAACGAGGTCACGGTGGACACCACCATATTTAAAAGATTTGTCGATCGGTGATTTCCTGCTCAAATGTGGCATTATATTGAGACGGGAAAGTGCAACAAAACTTAATGGCCCATTTCCAAGCGCTTGGGGGATGTCTTTCATCATCAGGATGTTTCTCACCATGCTCATGGTCTATAGGCGGATCTCACACCCCTCCCTCTAAAATGCAGTCTTGGATCCGCGGCTGACCCGGCCGATGCAGCCGGGGTCAGGGGGGCGGGGCGTTGGCTCGGGCAGCTAAGGAATGCATAGCGCCAGAGCAGTATCTTTGTCTGCACGGACGTGGATTAAAGACAGTTAAATTGATAAAAAAGTAAAATCTGTGCCAATTCAATTAAAGCAATTGTCCAGTTAAAAACCTAGTAGGTGCCCTCGTGCAAATCTTGCATTGCTTTGATGCTCTTCCAATATCATATATGATCTGTAGCTTGCACTAAATTTCTGATATTCTAAACGGGTTTTTCGTGTATGCCACTCTTAACAGTGACCGAAAAAATTGCCAGGACAGAGTTGGATCCATACTTTCATGGGAAGGAGGGGGTTAGGGAGCCTCAACACCACCACACTTAACCCACGAATAGCTTCTACTAAACAAATTTCGGGGCCCTGATTGAGGGTGCGGGCTTGAGACCCCTAGACCCACTCCTTGTATCCACCACTGCGCCAGAGTTTTCATTCGTTGATTTCGGGCTTTGTCTGGCCATTTATTTGTACCTATTTTGGCTTGTGTCATAAGAATTTTATATGACACCTGCTAATTACTCTTAATAAAATTATTTGAAATCAGTTATTTTAAAACAACTTACTCTTATGTTATAAAATGACTGCAATCCCAAAAGTCAGGAACTGCTACAGCAGAAAAATCAACCAGTGACGTCACACGTGCGTTGACCAAATGAACCAAAAACAACGCCCGGACGATTTTACCTGTAAAGTTATAAGGCCTTGGATTAGCGATTGAGTCCCGCTCCCCTTGCCCGTTGTTTGGTGAGCTGTGATTTTCTTGAGCCGCACGTGACGTTTTTGAGCCGGCGTCCTTTGCTGCAGGTTTGTCGACGTGGGAGGCCAGCGGTCTCAGCGGCAGAAATGGCTGCTCTGTTTCGAGAACGTCACCTCCATCCTGTTCCTGGCCTCCTCCTGCGAGTACGACCAGGTTCTTCTGGAAGACAGGTCAGTGCTCAGGCCTAGGCGTAGTTGTCAGTGGTTGTATTTAGGTGTGGATGTCGGTGGTTAACAGTGGCGGATCTAGCCGGTTGGTTTGGGAGGGGCAAACCAAAGTCGAAAAGCAAAAAAAACGCGCAGTGAAAAATTGCGCTACAATATGCCTTTTCGGTAGGATTTTGGGAACTGGAGACGAAAAACAAAAAAAACAAAAACGCCACGGGGTGAAAAATATAGGCTCAAGATACTTTTTTTATTATCCAAGTCCCAATATTTACACTGTACTTCACTAATTCTGTTTGAAGTTGAGAGTTGAAGCACCAAAATCTTGCTTACAAGCTAAAAAGGACTCGGGGGAAAAAGGAGGTCGATCGCTGTGGGGGGGGCAAAAACATAGTTTTGCCCCGAGCTTTTTCCGTTTGGGGGCAATTGCCTTTTTTGCCCCCCCTGGATCCGCCACTGGTGGTTAGATGGTTTATGTCTTGGGTCGGAGATTTCAGTTGTGTAGAACGGGATTGGAATGTTAGGACGGTGCTTCGGTTTGGACTGCAGCGGTTTCAGCTGTTGAAGTCGGGGGTTCAGTTGTAAAGGACGAGGTCTCAGTTTTGGAGGACGAGGGCTCAGTTTTCGAGGATGATTGCTCAGTTTTAGATGACGAGGCTTCGGTTATAAAAGACGAGGGTTCAGTCGTGAAGGATGGTATTTAGATCCTGAGGGCTGGAGCCAATTCTGTAGGAACCCGAGTGTTTGTACCAATCTGTAACTTTGCCCGAAAACAACATGTGGTATAAGATTTTGGCGGTTAACCTAAAAGGTTGGTTTTGCACCAGAGACACTGAGCTATCACAGTTAGAATCGCATTATTCCTTTTAAATCGCTGCTTTTTGCGCAATTTGCTATGCAATTATCCTACTATGCGTCGAAGCATGCGGTGGGACCTCCGGCCATTTACTGTGGTTCACCTGCGGTTATCTGGTGTCTTGCGTTTGCTCTGGTCTTGTTTGGGTTTATCTCGGGTGTTTTACATATTCTTGGGCTTCCAGGCGGACCAACCGCCTTCGAGAGGCGCGCAACGTGTTCGACACCATCGTCAATAGCCGGATTTTCCGCGAGACCTCAGTCATCTTGTTCCTCAACAAGATTGACCTTCTGAAGGAGCAGGTGGCCCGGCCGGAGACAGATCTTACCGCCTACTTCCCAGAGTTCGTGGTAGGTGTCACTGCTATCGGTAGGACTGCCTACTTTTACAGAGGTCTCGGTGGTCGTCTCGCTGAGCCCCATGCGTTTTGTAGTTGTTATTGGAGGAGGGCGGACTGAAATATCTGATGCAGTCGATTCTGTCCTGGGCGAGTTTCCTCTTATGAAGTACATTTTCTATCTCAAATTATTCTAAATGTCTTTTTTCAGCTAGCTCTAATTGTGGACACAACAGTGAGATTTCTCTTTTGAAGTGCCGTGTCTCAATGTCTCAAAATACCGGCGGAGAAACACCCTAATACGTTGCAGTTTGCACCTATTCAATACTTTTTAAGCCGCAGACTATGAAGTGTGCAGTACATGGAAGTGCCTAGTTTCTTTTTTTAGACCTTTTTCAACCTTGTTTAAGGGAAATCAAGCCTAATCCATGTGTGGAGTAAAATTGTGTGCGGAGAATTCGGGAATATTCTGGATGATGATCGTTACTGACGCTCAATTTTTCAAGCACCGCCTCGAATTCCGGTCTTCTCCTTCCGCCTCCTCCCCGAAATTTGAAAAAAGCAAGTTTTCTAAACGCTTTGTGTCTTGACCAGGGGGACTCCCACTCGCTGGAGGATGTGCAAGCATTCCTGGTAGCGCTGTTCGCGGGAGCTCGTCGCGAGCACCGGCTCCCGCTCTACCACCACTTCACCTGCGCTATCGACACGGAGAACATCAAGGTAGTGTTCAACGCCGTCAAGGGCACGCTGCTACAGCGCAACCTGGAGACGCTGATGCTGCAGTAGCTGTAGCGGTGATACCGACCCGGAGTGTAGTGTAGAGACGTTGCGGGTAGTACTCTAGTGACTCGCAGTGCGGCGGTGGGCTGGGCACGCGGCTGCTGTTGGATACCGCGTTGGTTTGTCAGTCACAGAATTATAATACAACGAGTGTGTGCCGCGCCCGTCCTCTGAGGCGCGGGGAGAGTGTTACGTTGCCTGCTGTCGTGATTGTG
Source organism: Lepas anatifera (assembly GCA_034440635.1). NCBI lineage: Eukaryota > Metazoa > Arthropoda > Thecostraca > Lepadidae > Lepas > Lepas anatifera. Next base: position 193,367 of record JAOTON010001092.1, on the reverse strand, counting down.
TGTGTGTAGTACCTGCCGAGGGCGCCGGGGCCCAGACCCCGCGCTCGCGGCTTCGGGCGGCGATGCACGCTCAGCGGGCCTTTATTATCATTATACACGTATTTTATACGCTTTTGACCAGTTTTACATGTGACCTGTGTATTCCATTGGGAAGTGTGAGTGTTGACGCGAACGGACACGTGGCTCCATTGCTCTGTCTCTCTCGTACTGTCGGCAGTAAGGAAAACGGTGCCTTGTAGTCGCCTTTTCCCCGCTGGGCTTACCTCGTGACTTTTGTGGCTAAGATCTTCCACTTCTGTGTTAGCCTGTATTGCTTTACACGAGTCTCAGTGTCCATTGTAAGTGGAGTCGGGTTCGCCTCCAGCTAGGTTTCGGCTCGGCCTCCATGTGCCTGGCTCGGGATATGTGAACCGTTGTCGCCAAAGTCACGGGTCTTCGTATCTGTTCAGTTCTTCGTTGAATGATTTTTTAGGCCTCGTTTTGAAAACTGCTGATGAATCGGTGGGGTATACTTTGTCGTACAGTAGGGCTGATTGGCCTCTGGGGTTTGGGATTCAAATGCACATTGACTTTTGTTATGTTTAAAGCTAACGCAAGAGACTACCAACATGACATTAAAGTGGTGAATTTTTTACAGAAATATCCAAAATCCCATGAATTTCCCGAAAATTACTATCCCGAAATGAGTTTAAAGTGCCTTTTATATCCAGGGTTTATGCCATAGTGTGGGTCCTGCGTTTTCCTGCTCGGTAATATTTTTCCAGCAGTTATGTAATTAGGTGTGGAAACTGGAAATTTCAATACTTTTTTAAAATGTGAATGAACACTGATGCATGAGATATCTGGTACCACATCGAGCGCAAACGAGCGATGTGTTGGACGGCGTACTGCCCTTTATCCTGAGCCTGTGCTGTCGGCGATGCTGGGCTCTGTCGTGGCGTTTAGAGGCAATGGGGTCGGGCGGTGACCTCGCTGCTTGCGGGTGACTATGGACAGCCCGCGTCCTGCCAGGGTTCTGGTCACAGCATGATCTGCCACCACGTGAATCCACGCGCTTACTGTTGACCTGTTCTGTAGCAGTTAAGTTGCTGTTGTATGCAGTTGATATGTTTGATATTCATATTGCGTGACACCTGATAGCTACTACTGTCACGCGATTGCGTGCTCGTTGCGCGCATTTATTTGTGTATGCTAGAGCGACTTTTGAAGTCAGGGGATGCCAGTTGCCCGTGTATTGTCAATATGTAGTGTGAACTCTTCATAGTCTCAAATGCTGTCTTATATGCTGACATTTTAATGGTGCGATGTCAGTGACAGTCGCGTGTGTTCGATGTTTGCTGACTCGGTTTGTGAGGCGGTTCCGATCACTCAGATTGGCCGATGAGAAATTCGTGCCCGGATTCGGTGCGAGGCGTGGGCTGATTTGGTTGCTATGGAAGCTCTGCCGAGCTGTGTTCGTTATGTGTGTATAATCCGGAAACTGCGGCAGTTGTTGGCGCACTTTTCTACATCGTCGCGAAACAGATTGTTTCAGTGAAATGATCTGATAGATGGAGGTTATATATTTTACTCACATGATCCAGTTTATTTTCGTAGGCGATTTCTGGGCGTCGTTTGACACGATTCGAACGCGCTGTGGGTGTGTTCATTGGGGGCGTTTGAAGCAGGGTTTCTGCTGTCCTATTGGGGGTGGGATAATTCCAGAAAGCTAGCAATGAATTCCAGATATTCCACGGGCCATACTTTGAGGCTCATACTAAATTACACCACATTTGTGTGTCTGGCTCCGTATATTATTTGTTGCGTACAAAGTTTTAGATGAGGACAAGATTCACCACTTTTAATCAAAAATACAATGTAGAAGTGTCATTGACTGAAAAGCCCAACCTATTCCTGTTGCTGTGCCCCGTATATCGTTTTAGCTAAGTTTTACCAGGGGTAGGGCCCAACCATGAGGCTATGTTTACACGTATGCGTTGATTAAACTTGCCAGCCGGCGCAATCAGCGCCGCGAGTGTGTGTTCCGGGCCGATTTTGAAGGGGGCGTTGGGCCGACGCTCTTCGATGGGTGCCTGTATGGCTGTGCGTGTCTTCTGGTGGTCAGGATGTGGTCACTCGCTGGATGGGGTGCTTGTTTGGACTGCTGATGACAGTGGAACAGGCGCTTCGGCGCTATAAACCGCCTGTGGTTTACCGCTGTGACGCCTATTTCGGGACCAACAGGTGCCTTTGAGGATGACCTTCCTGGCACTGCGATGCGTAGTCGTGCGTCTGATGATGGCGTGTGTCCCCCTCCCTCAACCTCCCTCCCCCATCGCACCAATACACCGCTAAACACTGATTCGGGAGGCGTCTGTGCTGAGAGCGTTGCTTTACGATGATCGGTTGTTGTGGGCGAAGTCTTGTTTTCGAGACAAATGCACGCATTTTCGAGGTAGTATATTTGTTTAAACTTTTGAACTAGTTTTTGTAATACTTCTGCCTCTCGGAAGATACTGTAAAACTAAGATGCTCAACATGGATACGAATGCCCAAAGGCGTTGTCGCGGGCATATATGAATTCAGGGGTGGCACTCCCCCCCCCATAGACCCTCGGCGCCCGCTGAAGGGCGATGCCTCCCTGCAGTGTCGCTTCCCAACCACGCCGCCCCGAGATGCGAGTATCAGTGCCAACCTGCTGTTTTTTTCATCCCAAAAGTACCTCCCCCCGCCGTCCATGCACCACCCACCACAAAACTCCTGGACCAAGGATAGAGCCGGGAACCCAATTTGGAAATTGGGAGCTCGGCAAGCCCTCACTTGGTTTGGTTTGTCTTTGTTTTTAAAACGGGTGTGTTTTCTCACTGATATCGTCAGAGCTGTGTTTAAAGAACAAAATGTCAGCTTGCTATTACTGTGCCTTAGGACAGGGCTGGTGATCTCTCATCAATCCAAAGGAGGTTGTGGGCGGGTCAACGCTGGTACGGAAATACAAGCCCTATTCAAAGCATGGGAGACCCAAAATCCAGGAGGTAGGGTCCGACCCCCAACCTCCCAGTATTTCCACCCACATGCCTTAGCATGCTGAATTGTTCTTTTATATGAAAATGCGTTGTTCTATCCGATGCGTAGTCGTTGCCTTCGACGAAAAAAGGAAGGTGAAGGGGCAGCACCTCCTACGGACAAGGAAATTCCCCTGGAAACAAACACCCAGCAGCTTTTGGGCTCCGTTGCCTTTTCTCGCAAACTGGTGGTACGAACCTACGGTGTCTCCCAAATTGGCTGAAATCGGAATTTTTATGAAAAGTGGAGGGCCATGCCCCCTGCCCGCTGCCCGACTGGCACACCCAGGGTTGGAGCCAAAAGGCAATCCCGAAAACCTGCGACTCTGCTTGCTTTAAACATTTTAAAAATGTTAAGCCCTGTTGCCCCTCCCCTTCCCCGCTCCATAAACCGGTGCAGATCCACCGTTGTCGGACCCTTAGCTCCAAAATTTCCGGTGGCCAAGTCCATGCAAAAGCCCAGTTGGTACCAAATCAGTACATCAGAGGTAGGAGGTATCTTGCATCAGAGGCATCTATAAATTGAATCAAGAGCCTGCCTATTACCCTAATCTTGCCTAGTATCATACTTTGCCAAGAGATGGCATCGCAGCACGCCACTACACCATCGCCCACGCCAGCCGAGGCGAATCTCACGAACTCCAACCGCCGACCCCACTAGCAGGTACACTACCGACCGCTTGCAGCTGCTTCTCAGCACCCACGACCGCACATCGCTACCCAGTGCCGCGCTAAGCTCTTCGGAGCAAAGCACCCCGGTTTTATCACCCCGGGGGCAGTGGCAGCAACGCCGCTTCAGAGGCCGAATATCTCCGGTTTACGCCTCGATACAAAAAGTGGATAGCCAAATGTCTCAAGACAACAGGATGCGATTTTAGTTGGCTGTTCATACATTGAAATCACAGCTAAGCAAAGACACCACTGATAATCAAGCTTTTATCTCAGCATGTCTCCACTTGTCCCTATTGCACCACTGGACACTGGATCAGTGCCTCCAGCGGACAGTTACGATCGGCGTCCTCTGCGTTAGCTGCAGTGCTTAACGTCCGATGTCGCCGAGTTCATTCCAGTCAGTTCCATCTTCTGCTCCTGAGCTGCTGGTTTCGTGTCGTTGATATCGGCCTGCCAGCCTTTGCCGCGGAAGCTGGCATCAGACCAGACGCCCATTCTGAAGGATGCAGTCGCCCGTTGTTCATGTTCTCTAAGCCTTCTTCGTCATAGCGGCGAGCGCATGTATTCGAGCTGCAGCAGAGCGGTCGCCGTGCAACGCTGGTGGCGAGAGACACCACAACCTTGGAGGCCAGTGGAGCCCGCCTCAGAGCGAGAAGGCACAGCTGTCTGGCGGCACTGCCTGAAAGCAAGCGCAGACACATGTAATACCAGTATTAGTCATCATTTACTATTCCATAGCCAAAAAGGAGGGGAAATATTTCCAACTCTTGTTATACCGATAGGTTTTTAAACAAATACATCCCAAGCATAGCGTAATCGACCTCAATTCTGCCTTCCCACAAGGTCATTGTCTTTCAATATGCATTAAGGTCTCGGAAATTATGTTGAAGTCAAGCAGAGGTGCAGAAACTTGCCAACTCGGCTACTGGGGTTTGTGACACATTTATGAAAATTGAGGTGCATAAGTGTGACAAAATAGCGATCTTGACAGTATGGTTCAAAATCAAACCGCATATTTTCGAAATACAGAATGAAGCGTGTAGCAATAAATTTAATTTAGCAGCTCTTTTCTTCAATTGCACAGCGTACCATCAGTGATACAATATTGGTACTGTGTTCAGTTTCTACTAAAACGAGGGACCCCGCTGCAGAAAACCCGGAAACCGCTGTCACGGTTGCCAGATTTTAACATGCAGCCCAATGGTGCCGATTGTTAGTAGTTGCCAGAAAGCTGCCGCCTAGATGCCCGAAATGTGACCGTCAATTTTTTCGAGAAATACATGATTGTGGCCATATTTAAGGCATCAAAGATACCGCAAATACGTTATCAAGTATTTCCCTGTCCATTTTGTCAGGTTAAATAATATTTAAAGTTTGAGTCTCTTCGATTTAGCGGTCCCTATTTCTTTGAATTTAGTATTAAGTACGCCTAAAAGCTACTAAGAAAAGTACTAAATGAGTGAAAGAAATAAGCATAGCTGGGCAGCAATTCTACCTAAACTACGCAACAGTGACAAAACAAGTTCGTAATGTTTATTTGATGTAGAGCCTGCCAAAAATGTACACAGGTGGGAAGCCACTTTTTTAGGGCCTGTTTTTGGGGTATATCTGAGATAAGTGCAGGCTAAAACTGGCTGGAATAAATAGTGCTGTCCATTGCTAATCTAAGATGAATGTAGGCTACTTTGAGACTGATGCACTTTCACATATCAAACTTGGTTTTTCATTCCTTAGCTTGCTTGTGCCTTACCTTATTTGTGCCCTAGATCAAGATTGGTTAGGTAGATTTGGAGCTGGAAGAAGTTGGGAGAGTTGGCGCCAGCAACAGACTGGCAACAACAGTAATTCAGGTGAGATTTCATGATCAAATTATCATGTCAATATTGTACAGATAGCAAATGTGTGCCAATGCAGTCCTCCACAAAGTGTTAAAACACACACTAACGTGCACTGGAGGGGGCCTAGTAGACCCCCTTCTCATCTCAGGAAATCACAGAAAATCTCAGAAAGAAAGAGACTTTGAAAAACGCTGGTTGGGGGTGTGTTGCTTACTACCAGTGGTGGTAAGCAACACACAGGACCTGAACTGCATAGAGTTAAAGCAGGACTTTGACTACACTGGATCTTTCTTTGGTATGAGACTTCCAATACCTCTGTAGGTACCTATTAGGCCAATAGACATAATTTTACATCTATGCAGGGTAGTTGCCTCAGAGTTTTTACTGCAAGAAGGAATGAACAGGCAGGTGATAATCAGGTGTTGGGGAAAATTTTAAGCATTTGATCTGTCTATAAAAATGCTACCTAAGGTCCACTTTACCAACACATTTTAGATAGATCCAAATCCTATGTTGACATTGACATTTTTGTCCCTTTTGTTGATATGTGAGATAGAAGTTCAGTGGGGGGGAGCTGTGATCAGGGTTCCCAATTGTGTGTAGGTGCACGCTCCCATTCATAGATTAGTTCCCAATAATAATTATTTTCATGATAATTGCCACATTTAATCATGGGGAAATGTACCATAATTGGAAACACTCCTTCCAAAAATGGAAACTTTTTCAAAAAGGGAAATGCATGTCATTAGGGGAAACTGCAGTCAGAGTTGCCAATAAAAGTTATGACCCCAATACTGGAAACAATGATCTATAATTGGAAATTTTCCTTCCAAAACATAAACATGATCTCAAAATGAAAACACAGTTTAATACTTTCATGCAGTAATGGCTTGGTGCTTGAACCTTGTCTGTTGCAAAAAGTAAGAGACAGGTAGATGACATTCAGCATATTGGAAATAGTATTCAAGTATACAATTATCATTTCCAGCTTTTTGTGACAAAGGAGGCATACGTCGCATTGAGTTTGTGACAGCCAGCATACTTTCTGCACCTCTGAAGTCAAGGCCACACGAATCTATCACATTAAGATAGATGGAAACTGTACCGACGCTGTTTGTCTAGCATTTTTGTTCCAAATTCACGGGATTTCTAGACCCTGCAGAATGATCCCGCGACCCCACGGGGGTTCGGAACCACTGGGTTCGACGTCTTCGGCTGTTTAACGGCAGGAAATCCACCGGAAGGTTACTGCAGAACTAGTAAACCATTTACCAACAGGGAAACCGCCATATATTAGTACAAAAACGTTAGGAACATACAGAACTTCATGAATGTCTCATGTAGGTATTGATAAGGAATGTGAAATCAAGCGCGGTACGTGCAGTAGAGCATACCTGTGACACTACAGCAGCTGTTCGCGATCTGATGGCGGTGATGGCGCAGATGACGATGGGAGGAGGGAGGACTCCGTGCCTGGAAGAGATAGAGGGGAGCGTCAGGTGAGAGGAGCCATGCGAAACATGCAGATGATAATACGAGAGGCTGAAAGCTGTACAGATAGCAGAGTACAGTTAGAGTACAGAGCCACGCAGCAGTGCCGGTAACAGGTTTGCCGCGCCGGCAGGCGCCCGGCACGGGGCGCAAGGGCATCACTTCCGGCGCCCACCCCCGCACCCACGGACCCAGGGGTCCGGGGGCTCGGGGGCAGCCCAGACGCTGGACCCAAGCCTGACGTCTAATGGAGGTCCTCCCCGTCGCCCCCGGACTCAAAAAGGCCCCAGAGCGACAGGGAGGACACACCAAATCGGCACCAGGCGCCTACCAGCGCGGCTGTCTTCCACAGCACACGCATTTAACCAGGATCAAATATCGCGAAGTCAACGTCTCTAAGATAGGACAGCATCTCGTCAACCATACTATAGTCACGTCAACTAGTCCTAAAAGTGTGGACTCCGGCCGGCACACCCCAGAATACCTGAGCCTAGCATATTCTGTGCGCGAGACTCGACACCATGTGACTCACCAATACGGCACTTAACTAAATTGTTGCGGTCATTGTAGCTCTTTGGGAAGGAGAAAGCGGAAGGATGGCAACACGTCCAAACCACATTTATTCGAAGGTTACTTATTGCCAAAAACTATCTCAGCGTTCCTTTGGACGCGTATTTTCGCACCATAACTTGAAAATCACAAATATAAAAATCAAGAATGTATAACTGAAATACCATAACCACAATTTGATTAACGACAACATTCGGTTAGTATTATATGATACATTTGGTCGAAATCAGACGGTGACTTGACCTCAGGCCGGGTCAACTTAGGTAAAAAAGCGAATTGTATGAGGAAAATGTATATCAATGAGCAAGGACATATATAACATATTTAACACGGATAATTTTTATACAGGGCTAATCAATTAAGCTGCATTCGAAACTACGTAGGTCACGAGCCATATTTTCCGACTAATCCTCTCATCCCTCCAGAAAACGACCAGGAACTCACGACATCGATCATCATCATCACCAGTAGAGTTTTAGGGCGCGTCGACAGCGACGGTCATTTTTCGCCATGTCTATGTCCTCGTCACGACAATGTCGTGTCTCACGACATTGAACATTTCTTATCCATCTGATCAGTATCTCCAAATCAAAACGTCCCTCTGCATTCGTATAGGGAGGTGTCAGAATTACACCTTAATTCTGGTCCTCGATAAGAGCTCGAATGGGGTTGTCGTTCTTTCATCAGGACCCTCCGTCACGACATACCTGTTCATCCAGGCTAAAGCTGTATTGACACTACTCCGGACATCTTCCCGTCTGAGCTCCGTCCGTCCGCTGGGACCACCATCCATGCACAGCAGCCATCCGTCGGGTGCCGGGCCGGGACCGTGCGCCGCAACACCGAGCACGGATCCTGCGCAGCGTCCACTGAAGCAGCAGATACCCGTGTCCCAGCTCTGAAGCTATGAAGCTTCCTGCGCCGCTGGCAGGGGCGGCTGTCTTCGGCTCGCGCTGAGACGGCATCGCAGGCTTCGGTGACAATGACACCAGCGGGGCCGGCCCCTTAGGTTTCTTTGTCGACCACCGAGGAAGAGCCTAGGGTGGTCAAAAGGCAGCCAGAAGTGCTGTTCACGTCACTGGTTCATTCGACTTTCAACTGGACACAGTCTTGGCCGGTGCCAGGCTTGGCCATGGTAGTCCGCATTAAGCTGGCCTCCTCTTGACATAAATCCATTTCACGCACGTCTTGCAGTTCACGCACGGTTATTCGATGAAATCAGGAGCGATATCAGGTGCCGCCGGGAAAAGCTGGAGATGTAGCCACGAGACTATAACCGATTCTTCCGCCTTCCTGCTCCGGAAAAGTAATAATTTCACCCCTCTTCAAAACCCTCTGCTATGGGAGCGGGATGGTGCTGTTTATTTCGAAGGCGTGTCTTGCAATGCCTTGGTTTACCGTTTGCTTGTGACTGTCTCCTCTTTACATGAAGGTGGTTAAGAAACGGCGGAGGATGAATGGGTCTTTTAGGCAGACTGTCTGTGTACCCGGGTCCGACGAGACACTTCTTCTCCGACTTCAAAGCTGCTTGCTGTCTTTTGACAAAAAGGTGTTGTCGTATTAATGAAGAAGACATCTCGGCGCATGATGGGCGACGAGAGAGACGCCTTCTACTTCATCACGCCGACCCCAGAACGGACATCTGGCTGCAAACAGAGGATGGGAACTTTGTCATTTTTTACTAACATGAGATTAAGTGCGGAGCACTTCACAAAATTGGCAACCATCATGATCATTGCTAATATTGCTGTGTAATATTACTGTGACTTTCACAATACAATAAGGTCATTAGGGCCTACAAAGCTGATATCTCAGAATTTTGATATTGCTGACCTGAGGTGTGGTCAATGTCCTTGTCACCCCATTATTAGTTTAACACGCGCATTGACGGGGGTCTGAGCCACCTTCGCATTGACGGGGGCGGGTACCCGCCCCCCTAAGATCTCGAGAACCACGGTAGGTAGCGAAAAACGGTAAACGGCGTTGGGCTGGCCATCCACTTCTCCATCGAAAACATTTGAACCATTTTTTTGTCAGGTCACATTTAAGGTCACGAGAGGTCAAAACATGCCCGTCATAGGGATAACATGTAAAATTCAGTTTTCGGGCATTACATCTGAACAAGTAAAGATAGAGCAAAACGACTTAAACTATATGAATCCTCTTAGCAAGCCGAATCGAATTATATATAAGTTGACCTTGCTAGGTCAAATCAAGGATTTGACCTGACCTGAGGTCAGGTCAGGGTCAAATTATATAAAATGCATATCATTAGAGCCGCAAAGCCCAGGCGAGTCTAATGCAGCTAAAATAAATGCTTTATCACCATCCGTTACTGAGTTATTCCGTAAAAACCATTTTTCCCATGTATTTCCAATGGAGAGGTCATGCCTCGTATCTGACCTTAGGTCATCGATATCAAAAATACCGGAACATATTTTAGAGAACTCGGTGGGGCCATTATGTGATATGAGTTTCAATCGGATAAGTTCTCCCTGCTCCGACTTATGCTATCTTAAACATTTTTTGAGGTCGGGTCACTTGACCTGTACTGGTGACCTGACCTGAGATGACCTAACCTTAAAATTTTCACAGAAGTTGTAAAAATGATGAGGGAAAAGGTATACCAAGTACGGCGGCGCGTAGCGCCGCCGTTTTTCTACTATCTCCAAAAAACCCGAGGGGGCAGGTACCCGCCCCCGTCAATGCGCGTGTTAAAGGCTCAAGGCCTTTGAAAGTTACCTACTGAGTCCACACACAATGTGAGTGATGGTGTCTTAATGCTGAACAGCTGGGGTAATCCATATTTCCGAATTGGCAATGTTGCTTACTGAGCATCATACAGTTATGCGTCATATTACCATCGTTGTAAGCGCTGTCCAAAACAACTGCCAAACAGCATCGCCGGAAAACAGAACTCTGCGCCCTGCAGGATTCGAAGCCAGCAACCATCCAAATGAAGTCCGTCACCTTACGGAGTAAGCTAGGAGAGCATACTCCTAGAAATTTATCCACAATGAATGAGCCATCACATTCCATTGAGAATTAATCAAAGAATCGTGGTTTCATAGCAAAGAAGTTACTTGTCGCTTGTGATGTCACCGCCCATATAGGCGGCCATGTGGCGCCGCACAATACAAGTATGGCGGCGATGTTCAAGTTCATGCTCACCGCTGATTGGTCAATTCCGTGACGTCATGCCTAGAAGTTGATACGTTACGGAGATAGGGATGACAGGCCCCTGCGGTACGTAAATAATATCAAGTCCTAAAATGCGTGTTAGTAGTGGTTTTCAGTGAATCGTAAGTACTTGTTCACCGAAGCACAGTTCGGATCAGATAGGTACCATCTCTAAGATGTCGCGGGATTCAAATGTGATGTTGTTGGCGTTTGGTGCGAGGCGTGCATTTGGTTATGGTGTTACGCCTGAGCCCTGGAGGCTGAGCGTCTGAAAACACCATCATCATTTGGTTATGGTGTTTACTGACATGTGGGATGGTGTCGCAAGTTCGCGATTAACTGCGAGGTATTAGTTATATTTCAGTAGGGTGGTGTCTAAGTGAACATTTACTCGTACTTTTTGGGTTTTTGTAAGTGAACATTTAATCATTGATTTCTTATCGTATTAAAAACGTAAGTGTGTTGAGGCGACTTCAATTTTTCCGTTGCTTTACCCCACCAATGTCGGTATTATGGTAGTAGGCAGATCACATCTCCCGGTTCAAAGGAGCACATCAGAAGGTCCACTGATCAAAGGGTCTAATGTTCATAGGCTCTACACTTTGAAAGTTAGACCTTTTGAACGTTGCACTTCTTATTCAAAAGGTCTAACTTTCAAAGGGTAGAAGCTATGAACATTAGACCCTTTGAACTTTGGACATTCTGATGTGATCCTTTTGAACCGTGAGATGTGATCTGCCTACTACCATAATACCACCAATGTCTTCTGAGAAGGATCGGGTTCAACAAGAAGGTAAGAAAGATACAGGTAAACTGTTTTTACTTGTTTTTGTGTTTGCATCCATACACATATATTAACAGTAAGAATGCAGTACATGGTAAAACATACACTCCCTAGGCAAAGAAAACTAGGCAGGGGAGCGGTCACGGAATTTAAGCCATCACATTTATAAGTTATGTACTCAACACACTCAGGTTAAAAATAAAAGACAATAAGAAAGATGTATGTTTGCACATACCTATCAATATAGGTACATTGATATAAATGTTTAGATATTGAAAGTGATAACAGATTGAGATAGACATGCTGGCTTGACAATTAAAACTGGAGCATAATATTTTACTCCATCTGATGAAGTGGTACCACAGAAAACAAGTTCAGTGGGGGAAACTGTGGTCAGCGTTCCCAAGAACAGCTACGTTCCCAATTCTGGGAATATTGACCCATATTTGGGAACGCTTGTTCCATAAATGGAAACGCACGTTCCCAAGGATGGGAATGCCTGGAACGATGTTTTCAGAAAACACAACAGGAGCTTAGAAAAGATAAGGAGAATCTTTCTACCTGGTCAATTTTAACCCTTCTTAAAATTTGAGGGGGAGTTCTACTTTGAATTAGAAAATCTGTCTTTGAACACTCCCTCAAATACTCATCTAAACTGCGCGATCCAGCCCCACCGGTAAAGAATGATGAAAAGATTGCTCTTAAACTGTGAATCCAGACAGGTATTATTTTTTTAGATAATTTTCGGGGAAAGTCAATGAAAAATAGTAGTACCTTACCTTACCTTACCTACGGTTGTCGGAGAATTTTGGAGGCCAAATGGCCTGCAGGTTCCGTTCTATGACGAGCTCAAATTAACAGAAGTCCTCATTTGGTCTTTCTCAGCCGGAGAGACTGAGTCGGAAACCACGGGCAGTCGCCCGTGGATGGGGGTCGGTCAGTCAGGGACCTCGTACCATAGGTGAGTCCAGTTTGAGTCCAGTCTTGCCTTGAACTGTTGGACAGTGTGGGCTTCAACCACGGACACCGGTAGCGAGTTCCAGTCATTTACAATGCGACACCTAAAGGCAGTACGGCGAACTCTGGATGTGGCAGTAGGCTTAACCAGCTTCCAGGGGTGGCCACGGGTGCGCGAGGTCCTGTCCAGACTGAGAAACCGTGTTGGGTCCTGGTCAACAGCCCCGTGTAGGAGTTGAAAGGTCCTAATCATATCGCCTCGGCGTCTTCTATAGTATAACGCTGGAAGCTTGAGAGCTCTCAACAACAATAAAAACAAAATTTCACAATTGTAGACTGCACAAATATTTTTCTTGGCGTCACACAGTTGCTGCTCACCATGTGCTGATGAATGATGAAATAGAGGAAAACCGTGCCTTTCGTCTGTTTAGAAAGTAAGTAGTGCTTAAAAGTGGTATTTTCGCATTTTCAAAGCTTTTTTATATTGATTTTTATCAGAAAGTTTTTAGATCCTGTAGTTTTTGTCCCCAAGATTGTTTGAATTATTCCGTAGTGTTTTGACGAATTATGGTGCGCTGATGCATTAATTCGATATTTTCTACTGGGGTGCCTCATTCATAGGCAGTTCCATCAGGCGGGGAAAGAGGGGCACGTTCCCCCGCTCGACCCTTGGCGCCCATCAAACCTTGGCGCCACCCCCCATTGACCCTTGGCGCCCCTTGAAATGGTCACGGTGCCCCTCTGATATGTCGCTTCCCACCTCCCCCCCAGGATCCGGAAATCCAATAAGATTTTGCGCCCACCTAATATTTGTCGTCTAGGGTCTCAAGCTCCTCCCTCAAGATATCAGAGAGCATGCAGAAAAAACATAGCGGAGACTGTTCGAAGGCAATGGCGGGAGATGCTTGAGCCCCTAGCCCCCCCCAATAAGTCCTGGATGTGAGAATTGGCCACTATGATAGACTTTGGCACCCCCTGCTTGGATGACGCCCCCTTTTGAAAATAAACTTGGATCCGCCTATGCCTCCTTCTACTCCTTTGAGCCTGCTTCTTGCAGGGGTAGGCCTTTATCCTTGAGACGCTATCATAGGCGGATCCAGGATTGCCGATCGGGGGGACACCTTCCCGGAGGCGCCATTCTTTACCGGAGAACCATATCGGATGGGTGCAAAATCTTACCGGTGGGAGCCGATTTTCGCATCCTGGGGGGGTGGGAAGCGACATTTCAGGGGGGCACCGTGACCATTTCAGGGGGCGCCGATGGTCGATCGGGGGGGGCACGAACTCCCTTTACCCCCTGGATCCGCCTGTGGGGCACGTGCCCACTTCGCCCCCCCTGGATCCGCCTATGGCCGCCATTCATATTTCGTCCGGAAAACTAACATTAAATAATTCGGTAGATATACGCCTTTATTCGTTTCAAGCTGTCAGAAATTCCAGTTTGAATATACGATGGAAAATGCGTTTCCAAATATGGGTCATTGTTCCCATTGTTGGGAACGTAGCCATTCTTGGGAACGCTGACCACAGTTTCCCCCACTGAGCTCCCTTTCCATCTGCACTGTGTCCAGCTTTTTTCATTACAAGTGCTCAAGTATAAAATATATATGTATGGAAGCAATAGAGGAAGACACTCACGATTCCACACTGCACATCCCCCTCAAATTAGTTGGGTAGGAATAGCTCAGTACTCATATTTCTCTCCTCATTTTTCCAATCTTTTTGCTTGCTTTCATGCAGGCATGTACACAAGAGATTGCTTCTTTTGATAAATAAACATCTCATAATGTGATCCTGAACTTTCCTGGCTTGGCTCTTGGCACACTGATGTTAAACTGAGATCTAACCCATAATTGGTATTGTAACGCTTCCATCTTTCTTGTCTGCAGTCATGGGATCTCCAGTTCGAGAGGCGCTGGAACGCCAGAAGAAGGCAGCCTACGTCCGACTCGACGCCTTCTACAAACAACTGCTTGTCCTCTTTGTAGAGATCGGTGTGCCGGAGAATGAATGGAACGGCAGACTCGGCAACATCTGGCGCAACGTTGAGGCCTCCATGAACGATGTATGTGATGATGATTGCGACCGGAGTCTAAAATGGACTGTATATGACCACACTCGTAAGCCAAAATAATTGATCCGGGTGTGAATGTGATGCCCTTTTGGGGGGGGTTTCTCATTAAACGCCTCAACTGCCAGATGTAAGCCATCAGCTGCTGGACTGGGTTCTCTGGCGCCCAGCGAACGGCAAAGTTATCCCGGCCGCAGATTTACGGATGTAATAATCCACTCATTGGACATTTTTTATTGTTTGAGCAGCGGTGGTAGCGGCTATCTCAGTCGGGTGGATCGGCGTTTTTTTTTGTCGGTAAGGAGGTACGTCTCCCTCTGCCGTGTCATTGTGTATGTGCGGTACATCGCCAACAGAGCGACGCCCCGCCCATTAGCGGAACTTCATTTGTTCACTGTATCACTGTAGGCATGAAAAACATGGGCTCTCTCTCACACACTCTCTCTCACTCACTCTCACTCAATCACTCACTCACCATTCACACACTCACTCACTCGCTCACTCTCACACTCACCCATAGGTGGGCTCATTTTATCCTTCCGCTTTTCAAACCCCTACAATAAATGTGGATAATTACAAAGCTACTGAATCTAGCGCGTGACACTGATCGCCCATCCTTCTATAGGAAGTGGAGGAGGAGAAACGCCGCGTGCGCCAGCTCATGAATAGCGTTGAAGAGAACGGCCAGCGGCTTCTGGAGCTGGGAAGGCAGCTGGGGCGGGAAGTCCCTGAGCCTGACGAAAACTTAACCCTCCTGCAGCTGGACAGGGAGCTGCTGCAGCGGCTGCAGGCTCTGCGGGCTGAGAGGGACCAGGTGCTGGAGAAAATGCGCACGCTCAGGGTGAGTCAGTTTTTTTAGATAACTGGCGAGGTGGAATACCCTGTCTCATCATGATTGGGGATTCCGCACTTGCAGAGAAAAAACGACATGAAGTAATTTAACTCTCACTTGGGTATGAAGTCTTGTACCCAACCATATCGCAAATAATAGGGTGGTAGATCATCTTGTAATTCTATGGCACGTTTTACCGTAGTAATTTTTGGAACATCTTAGCGCAAATCTATCGCGGGGCCGCCCACCCCGTGACTTTTCCCACCGCAGCTTCTCCCTGCTGCGTTAGCACCGCCGTCTCCCTTCCCTCAGGAGGAGGAGTCTGCACTTTGCACCGCCCTGGAGATGCCTCCGCTCACTCTCTCCACGCCCGTTCCGCGCGACTCGGACTTCCGCGAGGTGCGGGAGCACATCTCCCAGCTGGAGGCAGAGCGTGGCCGCCGCGCGCGCTGCGCTAGTGTCGCTGCGGCAGCGGCTGGTGCTGGCTCTGGAGGCGCTGGAGCAGTCGGCACAGACGGAGCTGGAGATGGAGGTGGTGTGGTCGTCGGAGAAGATGCGGCTGGGGGAGAGGCGGATGGCGGAGCTGGAGGCGCGGGTGGATGAGCTGGAGGCGGAGGACTCGCGGAACCAGCAGGAGGGGGAGAAGCTGATGGCCAAGCTGGAGCTGCTCTGGAACCGGCTGGAGGTCAGTTGGATGCCTCCCGGGCCAGTTCTGGAAACGTTATCCTATAGATTTAATAGAACGCCTACAGGCGCTCTTCGGAAGCATCAGTTTTATCAGAGGTTTCAATTTGTGCGACGCTTTGCAGGCGGGGTCGTGCTCAGCAGGTGTCGATCGCCTGGTCACTGTCTGGTAGTTTGCTGCTAAATGATTTTGTGAGCACTTGGAAGATCGGAACGGCGTATGCTTGCGGAGAATGTCTAGCAGCTTGTTAAAATATAATCCAGGACTAGAGTTTGTAGAGAAAAATATGTGTTTTGTCGAGTATGAAGTGCTCTTAAGTTTATAGTTTTTATTGCTAGTGATAAAATAAACCTTTCATGTGTAAATGTCAGGCTCGTACGATGTTTTCACATCCATAGAACATATTTTCCCATTTACTGTTTGAGGAATGTAAAATAGTCTTGAAAATAGTAATAGTAGTATTGAAATAATGATTACATAACTATGAACAATTGATTGAATGTCATCTTCATTTATAAAACTTTTAGTTTGCGCGTCTGAGCACACAACTTGCGATTAATCTGTGTCGGAGGGCTGTCGACCTCCGATACAGTCGATAGTGCCCCCGCTTCGGTGTCATTGAAGCCTACCGAGCCTTGAGAGCTTGTTGTAGCCTTATTGTTGAGCCTTGTTGTACAACAACAACAACAGCCTTGAGAGCTGGCGTTGTCAACGCACGGGTTCTGTTGTGGTCCGACAGGTGGAACAGGAGCGGCGTCAGGCATTCCTGACGGCGAACGGAGGACACAGGCCCAGCTGTCTCCAGCGAATCAAACAGGAGGTGGGTCCCACTGCACCGTGAAGGTCCTGAGAGTCCGGAAAGGCCCGAGCTGTCCTTTGCCTGCTAGCATGTACAGAATCTCCCAGCTTTGGCTGCTGGACGCTACAAAGAGGACGATTCGGGTCACAGATCGAGAGTGCGGTATCAAGTTATACTCGATGCCATTTCGTAGATTATTCAGCAGGGTCTCGCGGCTGGTTAGCGGCTGCTCTCCCTTGCTCTGGGCGGAAGGAATCGCTCCGCTGACCCCGACTGAGAATGCCGAGTAGCCAGCAGCCATGGTGTTTCAGTTTACGGCGAGCAGAGACCCGTGCCTTGTGTGGCGTCCTGACGCTGGCAGTCTTAGCGCCGCTTTCGCCTTTGTCACTGGGAGACCCCCGCTGTAGGCCTGCCCTGTTAGTAGTCCTGGCGACTGTCACGTGCTGGCGCGTCCTCGCAGGTGGAGGTGCACGAAGAGCTGAAGCGACAGAACGTGGAGACGTTCGTCAAGAAGCTGCGCGGCGAGATTGGCGAGATGTGGGAGCGCTGCTATTTCTCTGACTCGCAGCGCAGCAGTTTCACCGCCTTCCACT
This sequence comes from Lepas anatifera, assembly GCA_034440635.1. Lineage (NCBI taxonomy): Eukaryota > Metazoa > Arthropoda > Thecostraca > Lepadidae > Lepas > Lepas anatifera. The sequence goes on along the minus strand of JAOTON010001092.1, from coordinate 175,854 downwards.
CTGAGACGTGAGTGACGGCGCGGTTCGGTGACTCGTCTGGGAGTGCTGGCGCACTGAATCACATTTACAGTTGACGTGTCCTTAAAGACAAAAGAGATGTCTGGGAGGGCTGCTGAGTGGCTGCGGCTCCTGCGCTGGCAGAGCGACCTCGCGGTAGTATGACATCTTCATCGTCAGAGCGGGTTTTGACGACGTGTCGATAACTTTAGTTTCTTGGCCGTGAGGGTTTTAAAAATGGCATGATCGGGATGGAATTCTGAGTGGAAATATTGTACGGTAGGCGCGCCACCTGAGTAGAAGTAAGTGACGTCACTTCCACTAATTGAACATCCAAGAAGAGTGATATTGATTTGAGATTAAGCTGAAATCGATTCTGCGCAATTCCCGCGGTTCTCGCCTGTTAAAACACGCTTTGTCACGCTCAAAACACGCCGCAGTTCGACTTCGCGCCATTCCGGCGGTTTTCGCGCGTTAAACGCACGATGCGTGGCCGCGGCAGGTTCACGGAGCAGTTGCTGGAGGAGCATGAGAAGGAGCTGGAGCGGCTGAAGGCCTACTTCGAGACGAACCGCGTGCTGCTCAAGGACGTGGACGAACACCAGAGACTTTGGAGGAAGATGCTGGAGCTGGAGGAGCGCGCCAATGACCCCAACAGGTGTGCAGGACCGGAATTCATTTCGAGTTGGATTGTATGCCTTTTCAGTGTGAATTTTTAGAAATTGAACGTCTTGACTAGAACACTCTGGCTTTATCTCGCTTACGATACTGTGCCATACAAAAATATCGAAAACGAGTTTTCCACTCATGCGTTATCATGGCTGGGTCAGTAGATCCGACGAAATCGCGATATCTCTTTGTGGCGCGTACCAACAAATAAGCAACCCAATGCCTGGGTCTGCCGACTGTATAGGACTGCGGTTGCCGGCCCGCCATCGTTGGTAAGCCCACTCCGTCGGAGTAATAGGCCATGAGTGTTGCGTCAGCACCTCGGCGTTCAATGACGTACGCCCCTCCTCTGTCCGACAGATACGCCAATCGTGGCGGGCAGCTGCTGCAGGAGGAGAAGGAGAGGAAGAAGATCGCTCGCCGACTGCCCAAGGTTGAGAGCGACCTCCAGCAGCTTATTGCCAGGTCAGTTAGCTCAACGCCAGGTCACCCCAGGGGCGGATACAAGGGGAGCAAGGGGAGGTAGGTACCCTCCGTCGACGCTGACGCCCCCATTCCGTGACCCTCTTCCCCCTTGAAACGTCGGTGGAAATAGCGATGCCCCCTATCACGCCAACGAAAAAAAACTATCTTGTCTATATGGCACCCCCCCGAAGAAGAAGACGTGGAACCGCCTGTGCTTCTGTTAGCTGATGGGAGCCACTGCTGTAACCCAGGTTTGTGGCGTTGGTAGTCTAGCTACGGCCAGTTTGGCTTGGTTAATATCTGAATCCAACTCGTACTTTACGCGAGCCTTGGGGTGTGGCAACGCACCGAGTGCGGAGGTAATTTTCACCGACTGCTGATATCTTTACTGAATTTCCACTAAATTTCCCAGTGGAGCTTTTGAAGCATATTTCAGTAATCCTGGCGTATAATACTCATCAATAATATAGTGTTAAGGTAATTTTGGTAACAGATTAGGTTATTTTGGTTATTTTAAGGTTATTGGTTACATTAAGGTTATTTTGGTAACCCTTAACTTGAAGTGTTTTAGCAAGGGTGAGAAGGGATTCACTTCACTCTCACAATATTGTGAATTTGGAATTTTTCACTACCATACTATCTGTTCCTGTGAATTTCACACTCAGCACCCTAGTCCAACACCAGTTTTGGGACACTGTGACAGAGCCGTACCGTTTGTCCTCTGACCGCCTGCGGTGGTGCTCGCCACAGCTGGGAGACGCAGCACAACGCCACCTTCTTGGTGCACGGACACGACTTTGCCGTCTACATCCGCCAGCAGAAGGAGGACCACGAGGCGCGCCGGGAGATGGAGAAGGAGGAACGCGCCAACAAAAAGGCCAACCAACTAGAGCACGTAAGGGCTTCTGTCGCTCAACACTAACGCTCTTTTATCAGTAGCCAAAACATTGGCAGTGACATGTATGTGACCAATATTTTTATTTGATGCAAAAGGCATTGAAAGTGTTGAAATTGAAGTCCTGCATGTTCTGTAAGCAGTCTATTCACTCTGTAGAGAACAATTCAACTAAATTAGAATCCCGTTTCCAGATTTTGAATCATTGGAACTGCCTCTGTCATTAAAAAACGGAAATGTAAATGAAGTATCGAGTGACATCCTATTCATAATATTCAAACATTCTAGGAGATCTCAATACTGCTGCGGGTGTTTTTTTAACGAAGAAAGCACCTTGCATAATACTGGACTATTTTCTTCAGTGTTGAACTGTCCGCTGTGTCCTCAGGAGAATTGAACTGTTCGCTGTGTCCTCAGGAGTCGGTTTCTTTAGTGTTGAGCTGTTCGCTGTGTCCTTAGGAGATTTTTCGTCATTTTTGACCTGTCGGCGGTGTCCTCAGGAGACTGTTGGGCTGTCCGCTGTGTCCTCGGGGGACGATTTCTTTATTTTTGACCTGTCTGCTGTGTCCTCAGGAGATTGTTGAGCCGTCTAATTTGTCCTCGGGAGACTTTTCTGTAGTATTGGACTGTCCACTGTATCCTCAGGAGACTGTTGACCTGTCGGCTGTGTCCTCAGGAGACGATGTTCGGGGCGCGGCCGGTGACTCCGGCCAAACGCCGCGCCGCCGTCGGCCTGGAGCGGGCCTCGCCTGGAAAGCAGCGGCGTCTGGAGTCGACCCGGCTGCTGGGCGCCAGCTCCAGACTGGGGGCGGCCAGCCCTGGTCCGGGCCGCTCCGCCCGCACCCCTCTGGCGCTCCACAACCCATCCGTCCTCAGCAGGTGAGCCCCCCCCCACAGCGGCATTCTGCTCACGGTACTGTGCATCAGGACTGGTACCCATTTCAGCCCGTCAGGAGGAGACAGGAATACTCGTAAGACAGTGGAGGATCCAGAAATTCATTGGGGGGGGGCGGGAGCCTCACCCGCCCGTACCTCGGGCAGGCCCTCGCCGATGTATTAACTATAGGGTCTCGGAAATTTCGGGAGGGGGGCTTGAACCCCCCCCTTGGATCCGTCACAGTCGTAAGGTGTGATACATGGTACAGCACAAGAAGAGAGTAAAATACAAATGTCAGTAGACGTTGCCATAGGCAGTCTACAGGGAAAATAAACACGTAGATCCTGAAAAGACTCAGCTAACGAAGCAGCCTAAAACACGTTTTATTAAAGTGAACGATTCTGGGCGTATTTGCTGGTGTGCCCGTGAGAGAAAATGGACACTGGTCAATTTTGAACACTTTGTTAAATACATGAATCCGATCTGAAGGGGTTCGGCGGCGGCCCGCGGGCCGGGCTTCCGCTCGGCCGGTCGAATTGGCTTCGGGCGAGTTCTCTTGTCCGTCTGATTCGACCCCCAAGAACGCCTGTCAGCGGGAACAGTTGGCGGCTCCTAACGTCATCAGCTGGTGATGTGGGATGCGGCTCAAACTGACAATTTCCCAAAAATGAAGGCTACATCGTTGTGTTTTTCAGTATCAGGAATCTTATTTCTGGATGCATGGGTATGGCAGGTAGAAAGCAGGCTGGCGTCCTATTTTCCATTATCTTATGCTCCTTCACGCTTTAAATAAGTTGCTTCTAATGTCGTACTGCATAACGGGCTCCCCTTTTTGCTTTATTTCGACGATTGGGGTCATTTGTGTCCGTGTTTCATATCGGACATAGTTCCACGTTTTCGAAAGTTGTGGAATCTTCATGAAATCATCATAATTGTGTAATTTAAGATATCTCAATTCACTTTATGCCGGTACATTCCTGGGGCAAATACGTTGAAAACGTGTTTGCAGTCTCCGTCTAAATTACCCAGTCTCCGTCTAAGAGTTAGTGTCACTGTACCCCACTCCATACGACTGCCTGTTTTGAGTCCGGGGAACCCCTCGCCAGCGTTCTGCTGCCCTTAGTTTCCCCTGTCCCAACAGCTGAACACGGATGGCGGCCACACAGTCAAACTCGTTCTTGTTCGCCAGGAACGCGTCTCTGGCGCGCACCGCCCCCGGCAAGCTGCCAGTTCCGCGCGAGCTGAGCATAGCCTCCAACATGTCGTACGCCGACTTCGCGCGCGGCCTGCGCCAGCTGCAGGCGGCGGGCGCGGGCGGCACCTCGCCGGCACTGCGTGCAGCCGCCCGCAGCCGCCGCCGCTCGCAGCGTCTGGTCGGCCTCCCTCCTGCCACCAGGACGCCGCGCGCTGGCGCCGGCGCCCGCGGCGGCACCAGCCGGCCGCCGGCCGCCAGCCCGCGCGTCACCACGCCGCGCAGCGCCACAGTCGGCCGCAGCCGCGCCAGGCTCGGGCTGCCGGCGCTGTTCTGATAGGCTGCGGGCTGGGACAGCTCGCCGGGGCGACTGTGGCGGTCAGACTCGCGAGCCCGCTGGGTTGGGGTGGAACCCCTGTCGTCTGAGAGTCGGCAGCAGTACATAACGGTCGTGAGAGCGATGAGTGAGTGTACAAGTGTGTTTCTTCTCTGATCTATCGCTGGAGTTCGTAGTCGAGTTTTTAGTCTTTTAGTTTATCTGTTCCGCCATCCGCTGAGAGCGCCTTTTCTGCTTGGGTAGCGCCTATAAGACACCTTCTGTGCAGCGAGTGTAAATGTAGTCACAAGTAACGTCCAAATTATTCCCGTTAATTGAGAATAAAGGCGTGGTCTCTGCGGGCTCGCTTCTGCTTCGGATCATCTCTGTAAAGAAATTCAGCAAAGGCAATTGTGTGTCTAGTCCTCGACAGTTTGAGCTAAATAGTGTTCTAACACAGATAGGTCTGCATCTCTGTAGCACTTTCATCACAAGGCCTGTATCACCCAATGTCTTACAATGTAGCTGACGAATACGTGACAGAAAGGCACGCTGAGTTTGTGATGCGGATATCAGCCCTTCAGACACTCAAGCCGAGACCCACCATTGCCTTTGCTGAGACCTGGACCTATATCCAGAGGCCTATACTCGGCCTGCGCGCAGTGTGAGCCGGTTTTGTACCTGTACAGGTGCAGAGTTGTTTTTACGGCGCAGTGTCAGTCAGCTGCCGGGTAGGCAGTCGCCGCCGTGCTCTTCCTTTCGACTGTCTCACGGTCAGCAGACAGCAATGACTTGGCTGCTCTCTGTCTCGGCACCTGGGACTGTTTGGATGCTTCTGTTCGTGTCTTGGAACCGGTGGTACGTCCGACTTTACGCTGTGAAACGTCACGCATGGGTCCAGGCAGCGTTGTTTTATTGCCTTAAAATTGTCACGAGGGTTAAACACCCGCCGAGGCATATTCACACTTTTAGCTTGTGTTGTGTGTGTGTGGAGGAGTTTTTATCGTTGGCGGGAGTAACTTGTGTCTGTATGTAGGTCCGCGTCGAGTAGTATATTGGTGGCACTTCCGAGGGGCGAATGCGATTGGTCGTTTCAAGCCCCATGCGAAGCTAACGCTTTATCGCAGTGTCTCCCTAAGTCGGTATATCGTTAATAAATATAGATTAATCCAAGCGAAGTGTTTTATGTGGCTTCCTGTAGTGGTACCTACGTGATTCCCGACACTCTGTATCTCTGCCCCGATCTTTCATGGTTTTCTCTTGGCGTTTCACAATTAAACCTCAACCGGTCACTCAAACGCGAGATGTACAACGTGAAGTTTATTCTCCCCACAAGTGCTCGATGATTAGCGACTATGCTTTCCCAGCAGTTAACCCGAATTCAAATCCGAGGTTTCCAGTTCCTGAGATCCCTTAAGGCAGAGATTTTATCCGAGACGTGAGGCGATGGGCATGAGCCGGAGAGAGAGAGAGAGAGAGAGAGAGAGAGAGAAGAGGAGGAGGGGAGAAGAGAAAAAAAGAGAGGTCGGGTGGTGTTAGGTGGGAAGTGAGGAGGACGCGAGAGAGGAGTTTTAGAAGTATGTCAGCTGCTAAGGCTATGTGTGGATAAGAGGGCGCGACAAAGGACGATTATATGTATTCCATTCACGAATAGTTTAACGGTAGAGTGCTGCAGATACAGGGTGAGAGAGTCTGCAGTGCGTGTGGGACGGCCTCACGCCGCCGCGCCCTGCGGTGTCGCTGCCTGGTTTCCGTCGAGCGAGCTGATGCTGCTGTCCCTGCTGCTGGCGGGGCTGGTGGCCGTCCCGGCGCAGAGCAAGCTGCATCCAGCCTGCTGTTTCCTGAATAGGACGTTCACTTCCGACACAGAACGCCTCACTGGATTATCTCCAACGATTGGGGGTGCCCGAGTGTGACACAATATCAATGGCCACCATATTGAAAGGTAAATAAGATATACATGAAACTAATAAGACTGTTTTAGCTTTTTCGTGTGCCGCTTTAATTCCAAGAAACAAATAACGGTTCTTGACAGAAATTTACATCACATTTCAACACTACCTTAACGCCTCAACGTCGGTGCCAGGGCACGCCCATCGATATGAATATAAATCCTTGATTTCGCGTCCAACCGTACCGAGCAGATGCGAGCCAACAGCGAAGAGCCCTGCCACGCTTAATTGTCCGTATCAGTGAGCTCCCTTGGTCTAATGATTTCTTGATCTAATGATCCTTGATGAAGTGTTTTGGGCAGCGGCGTAGGAAGGGGCAGGGGACCTGGGCTCCTTCCAGTGGCGGATACAAGGGGGGGGGCTCAAGCCCCTCCCCAAACGTCCGAGTGCCTATAATAAATACATAGGCGGAGGCTGATCCAAGACAGAGGCCTGACTGCCACGCAGCCGACCCGGGTTCAAGGCCCGGCGGCTTCCTTGAACAAGGAGCAAGCTGGCTCCCGAGAAACCCTTCCAACAGGGAAAGAGTTGGCGACGCCATATGACCCTGGCAGTTGGTGCGTCGATAAGCCACACAAATTATTACAAGACAGAGGCGACAATCTCTAGCCCCCCTATGAAGTCCTGGATCCGCCATCGGTTCCTTATCTGAGATTCTAAACAATTTTCACAACGACGTTTTTTTTTTTTTTTTTTTTTTTTTTTTTTTTTTTTATTTTTGGAGTTTTAGACCCAAAAAAAATAAAGTAATTAGTGGCCTACCCCCCCCCCCCCCCCCCCCACCACAAAAACCCCCCCCTTGGGGGGTTTTTTTTTTAATAAAATTTTTTCCCCCCAAAAAAAGGAGGGGGGCCCCCCCCCCCCCCCCCCCCCCCCCCCCCCTTTTTCCCCCCCCCCCTTTTTGGTGGGGTTTATTTTTGGGGGGGGGGTTTGGGGGGGGGGGCCCCCCTGCCCGGGGCCTCCCCCCCCCCTCCTTTTTTTTGGGGGGGGGGGGGGGGCCCAACGCCCTACCAACTGAGCTACCGGGGCGGCTCGTTGACTGGAAAGAGATGAATTCAAAATACACCTTGCCCAATTTTCCGGCCGTTCCTTCGGCTTTGGTCTTGAGAGGTGTTTTCTTGAGAAGTACGTTTCGAAACGGCCTATAGTTCATCTCGAATACTACCACGAAGCGCTGCCCTGCCGACTAAAAGTCGCCGCCGACCAGCCACTTTCTAGGCCACTTATGCCAGTGCGACGGGTAAAAATACAAACTTCCCCATAAATAAGGTTATCATTCCATACTTTAAAATATATTTTACCCAAGTCTTTCTAATGATTTCGACAGAGCAACTTTTAGGATTCGTCCCTTATTCTGGATTTCCAGTCAATTTCGTTTCAGGTTACCAACAATCGCAAGTGGGGGAGAAAGGCTTGCTACAAACAGAAACACAGTTCCGAAAGAAATGCAAATGCGATTACATATGGCATGGGAGATAGGACCACCCGCCAAAGACGATAAATGGATGAATAGTCATAAGGCAAACATACATGTAACAGAAATCAACTCTTCTTATTATTCACTGATGCAACACTGCATAGGCGGATCCAGGGGAGGACACAGGGGGCACGTGCCTCCTTCGCCATCGTCGCTTCCTGAAATGGTCACGGCGCCCTCCTGAAAGGTCGATGGCGCCCCCTGAAATGTCGCTTCTCTCCCCCCCGACGCAAAAATCGGCGCCCACTGACAGGATTCGACACACACCTGATTTTTCCGGCCAAAAGTGGCGCTTCCCCATTCCCCGATTGGCAAACCTGGATCCGCCCAGGCAACACTGGCAGAGAACCGTCCGACCTCATGAGGTACCGTGTGCGACAAACTCGTCCCGCGGACCCGGATCTATTGAACAGCGCATGCGCAGTGCAACTGGTGGTGCCAACACCCAGTCAGACATAACGGCAGCTTAACCCATTAAACACGCTGCGGGTCTCTGAGACACCATCGCAGAAAGATCCCACTGATGAACCCAACTCCAGCATAAGGAAACAGAAAAATAAAAAGCTACTTCCCACGGTCAGTCGGACAGAAATACGCCTCGGGCAGGCTCTCCAGCGCCCGGACACCTCTAGTCTGCCGCTAATCACGGCGCTCCTCTCAGCACCAGTGCTTGTGTTGCTCCCACACGGCGTGGGGGATTACACACCGCGGCCTGGTGGTGCGAGCGCGTGACTGTTAAAACCTGCCGCTGCATTTCCGTACATTTTCGTACGTAAGACGCACGAAAAGAAACCGGAGCGATGGGAGCAGGCCCTGTTACAGCTCTGACGACGGTTACAGAGCGTTTGGAGGACGGCCAAGCCTACCGTAAACTGGGATGGCAGGTAGGTAGGTTTGTGTATACGTCCAAGCGAGTCATTTCGCACTTTCCAGACACTCCGTGCAAACGCAGCGTGCACCCGCCTCGGTGGGCATCCGAGCCACCTTCACCGTGCCGGGAGGGAGTTAAACACTCCCTCGAACTCAGCTCCTATCCGGGATAGCGAAAAACGCGAACGCTGTTGGATTGTTCATAAGAACTAATGACGAAACTCCATCGTTCAATTTTTGGCCCCGGTCAATATCGAGGTCATGACAGGTCAAAGGTGACAGGTTAGAGAAAAGTTTCTGGACTCTAACGTCTAACAGAGATGAGTTGCAATCAATTTTTAGATGTCATTCGCTTCATCATCATCATCATTATTGGTGTTTAGGGGCGCGCCCCTTTCACCCCCATTCGCTTCATTTTTACGGCTAATCGAATTATGTATTTGACTATACTAGGTCAAAACATAAAATTACGTGACCTAAGGTCAGGTCAAGGTCATCATCTGACCTAGCGTAGTCAATATGCATATGAATCCACTCCCAATAGTTGAAACGTTATGATATAAAAAGCTTTATCGCCATTTCTTACAAAGTCATTGACCCAAGTCCGAAACCATGCAAAGTAGCCCCAGATGACCTCCAGAGGTCACAGGTCCAATTTGCAGTCAACCTGGAATGGGACCTATGGTCACTTATGGAATGGGATGAAGTCACCCTCTTCCTACTTATGCTATTTTAGCCTTTTTTGGAGGTGATGTCACTTGACCTGCACTCGTGACCTGACCTGATATGACCAAACTTTAAATATTTGGGAAAAGTTTCCGAATCGATAAGGCGTGCCAGGGGCGGACGCAGACCCGAGTTTTGGGAGGGGCCAAACTCATGTCTGCCTCTCCTCCTGGGGGGGGGGGTGGGAGCGAGTTTTTTTTGCTCCACGGACCTAGTGTAAACACCTTCTTTCAGTGCTCGACAGACCTAGTATAAGCACCTCTCCAAGTACATGATCGCTCTCCGGGGGGGGGGTGGGGAGCGAATATTTTTTGCTCTACAGACCTAGTGTAAACACCTTTTTTCAAAAATTTCTCCGGCGTTGGGGGGCCAAAAGATAGTTTGCCCCCCACTCCAGCGGTTTGGGGGGCCATGGCCGGAATGCCCCCCCCTGCGTCCGGCAATGAGGCGTGCCAAGTACGGCGAAGCCCCGCGCCGCCGTTCTTAGTAAAAAAATCCCACGTAATATACCGTAGTTTTGTGTCTGAAGAAGCTCCTAAAACTAAATCTACCTATTCTTCTTAGTAACGTTTTAGACACTCCAACGCCTTCTCTATTTTTTTACTTCATTAACCAAGAGGGCTGCAACAAAACTAGCAGAGGCTGCATGGCGCAGTAGTAGAGCACCCGCTTCCTAATCCACAGGTCCCAGGTTCAAGGCCCGGCGGTTCCTTAACTATAACCTGATCCCCTAAAGCCATTCAAACAGGGCGAAGTTGGAGATACCGTATAATCATGGCAGTCAATATCTTAGGCTAGTCCGGGGGAGGGAGCATTCCCCCATCGACTCTCAGTGCCCCTGGAGTGAAGCTTCCCCCCCGCCTCCCCGTCAACATTCCCCGCCTCAAAGGTCAACATCAAACTCTATTATTAACACGCGCATTGACGGGGGTCTGAGCCACCTTCGGATTGACGAGGGGGGGCGGGTACCCACCCCGCTAAGATCTCGAGAACCACGGTAGGTAGCAAAAAACGGTAAACGGCGTTGGGTAGCCCATCCGATTCTCCATCGAAAATATTTGAACCATTTTTTGTCAGGTCACATTTAAGGTCACCAGAGGTCAAAAACATGCCGTCACATGCCGTCATAGGGATAACATGTAAATTAAGTTTTTCGGCCATTACATCTGAACAAGTAAAGATAGAGCAAAACGACTTGAACTCTATGAATCCTCGCAGCAAGCCGAATCGAATGATATATGATTTGACCTTGCTAGGTCAAATCAAAGATTTGACCTGACCTGAGGTCAGGTCAGGGTCAAATTATATAAAATGCATATCATTAGAACCGCAAAGCCAAGGCAAGTCTAATGAAGCTAAAATAAACGCTCTATCACCATCTGTTACTGAGTTATTCAGTTAAAACCACATTTCCCATGTATTACCAATAGAGAGGTCATGCTTCGTACCTGACCTTAGGTCATCGATATCAAAAATACCGGAACATATTTTAGAGAACTCGGTGAGCCCATTATGTGATATAAGTTTCAATTGGATAAGTTCACCCTGCTCCGACTTATGCTATCTTAAACTTTTTTGAGGTCGGGTGACTTGACCTGTACTGGTGACCTGACCTGAGATGACCTATCTTTAAAATTTTCACAGAAGTTGCAAAAATGATGAGGGAAAAGGTATACCAAGTACGGCGGCGCTGCGCGCCGCCGTTTTTCTGCCGTCTCCGAAAAACCCGAGGGGGCGGGCACCCGCCCCCCTCAATGCGCGTGTCAAATGCTCGAAATTCGTTTTTATGCATTTCTAGGCAGCTTCAACAAGGCACATCAACTACCTACTGGTTTCCGGAACCCGTCCACATCTATTGATCAAATATAAAGACCTGTCAACTCCTTGATTTTTTTCCAACAGAGGCCAAAATGGCCTGCTGGTGAGGCAACAAATCTAAAGATACGTTTTCCACTTAAAATTGGGAATTTCAGGACACCGTTCCCCAGGGTGCCAGTTTGGTGCCCACTTAATTGGTTAAGCCATCCAAGCGTGGTAACCCGTGGTCCGGATGCCCCCCCCGATCGGCAATCCTGGATCCACCTATGATCGGTCCGTCGTTAAACCCCTACAATTAAAAGTCGACCGAAACCGACAAGACTACCTCAGCGCAAACTCCCTCATGAATCAGACAAAAATATTCAGCAGTTCATACCCCAAAATAAATTGTATGTGCCTTTTATTAGGATGACGTAATGTCGCTGCTGTTCCGCGTCTGAGTGCCTATCGCTCTTCGTTCAGATGCGCTTGCAGCGGACATGTGCCGCGCTCTACATTAACATGCACAGTGGAAGGGGTTCTAAAGTGCCACCTATTTTTCCTAGGTGGCCGGAGAACCGTTCGCCGCTGGAAAGCGCTACCTGGCCACATTAGAAGGAATTAATGAGCCCGTCGATTGGTGAAGGAATTTTGAAAAGCAGTCGATACCTTTTACTTAAGCCAGACCCCTCCCCCTTTGTCAGCAACAGTGCGGAAATGCTATAATCCCTCCCCCTTTAGTTGCTGACGTGAATGTACCTAATAGGTATACTTCTGTTGTCTTGACTTGAGCTGCCCTTGGGGTCAAACCCAGTTCATCATGAAAGAATAACAAACAAATACCCTCTGTGACCCAGCGCACTTCTGTCTTCAGGAGCGCTCGATGCACGTGATCCACGAGAAAAGTCAACCGTTCGGCTGCGGCGCCATATCTTACTCGCTCGTGGTCGACAGCCAGCGCCGCCTGGAGGCACAGCACGTGCAGATGGCTCTGGAGGCGCTACAGAGGTCAGTCAAAGGTATGCAGAGTGGACTACGGACACGTGAGCAGAAACAATGGGGCAACATTATCAATGATCCAGACGCTTAACCGTTAGACTTATGACTTGCGAGTAACGGACAGATCCAGGCTTTCCGATTGGGGATCCGTGGCTTTCTGATCGGGGAGGGATGGGGCGGCCTGGAAGGGTGTTATTTGTACCAGAGGGGCACCACTTTCGGGCTCTGGTCCTGTCCCTCCTTAGTCGGGCTCGTGACATCTACGTAGATTGAGCGAACGTGTTCACTGTCCTGTCGCTCCGCCTCACGGCTCGTTCTTGTCTTTGCAGACAGGTGCCCATACTGCGCGCGCGCGTTGAAGAGCGAGAGGACGGCCACCTCATGGTGGCGTCGGACGCCCCACCTCGTCTGACGGAACTGCCGCCTGGCGGCGATTGGCTTGAAACACCACTTGGACAGGGCCAACCATGAGCAAGTGCTCAATTGTCCCGACGGACCCCACTGGACCGTGGCTTTCACGTGTGAACCTCGCAACACCATAGCGCCACAAACACTGCCTCACCGCGCTGTGTTATACGTGACTATTGCTCACACCTTCACAGATGATGTGTCCTCGGGGAGGATGTTCGGTCTGCTGGTGCAGAACCTGGATCAGGCCCTGCAGAACGGTGAAGTGGAAGAGCACACCGCAGCGCCGGTCTACCCATGTGCTGAAGACGTGCTGGAGAAGGTCTCCTTCAGCGGATCCAGGGCCTGGGCGCTGCTGAAGACCGTGTGGTCAATGTTCCGGAACAGGAAGGCAACACCGTTCCTGAAAGCCTACGTGACTACCTACGACGGTGGACCTCTGGAGGAGCACCCGTGCCGCCTGGAGACGACATCACTTGCCCCGGACTATCTGAGCCGACTCCACTCCAAGTGCCGACAGCACGAAGTGACCGTTAACGCGGCCATCTCGGCCGCAGTGAGCATCGCTGCCGCCAGGATGCTGGCCGAGGCGCCGGACAGTAAGCAGAACCCCGGACCCTGCAAGCTGCGCACATCCTTCATGGTCAACCTGCGCCGGTACCTGCCGCCGGAGGTGGACAAGTCGCAGTTCTACGGCTGCGCCGTGGGCTTCGCCGGCTCCCATATCAAAGTCCCGAGCACCAGCACAGATAACTTCTGGCCAGTGGCCAGCAACATCCACGCGAGTCTTCAGCGTCAGATCAAGATGCGCATGCCGGTCTTCCTAAATCAGATCGTCGCACGTTTCTCCAAACCAGAGAGGTTCGAGTGGGAGAAAGGGATTGAGAAGGCCACGAGAAAGAAACTCCAGCTCGCCGAGTACAACATCAACAACATCGGCAACTTGGACGCAGTGATCCCGCACACGGAGGCCGTGAGGATGGTGGAGCTCCATCGCACCCTCCGCCAGCATCCTGCAATGGACCAGACCTTCGGCTGGGAGCTGTTCCAGACGGTGGGCGGCAGACTCTTCTACGACCTCAACTACATCGGCGGTCGTGTGCAGCCCGAGGATGCTCAGAGATTACAGACACTGGTGATGACAGTGCTGCAGGAAGTGGCGGCCGCCATCGACTGATGGAGCTGAACGGGGTGTGGTCATGGACCTAGAATCCGGTGATCCGCACCACAGACAGCCTCTGAGGCTCTGCTTAAATGCAGATAGAACGTGATAAGTAAGAAGCTGCTCTTCGACAGAAAAGATCGTTCAATGGACGAATGGATGATCAAAATGCAGTTTTCCTCACTTTTGATATCTGTCTGGTTGGGAATAATAGTTGTTGGTGTTTACCGACGCACCAACTGCAGAGGTCATATGACTTCGGAGGGGAAGGGAAATGAGCCGGGCTTGAGCAAGAAAGTGGTTAGCACACTTGCTTTCCATGGGGCCGACCTGGGTTCAAGTCCCGGCAGATTCCCCGAGCAAGGAGCAATCTGGCTCTCGAGAACCCCTTTCCGACAGGGAAAGAGTTGATGACGCCATATAACCCTGGCAGTTAGTGAATCGATAAGCCCCAAAAGCTATTATTTTCTCCGTTCTAACCACACAATACGGGTGTCGCGTTGCCTTTAAGGGTTACATTATTACACGGTACCTGCATTTACCTACCAAGAAGTCACTATTTTCCGATATTCGTTGCGCCTGAACGAAGTTTAGCTTGTCTTCTTTAATTCGGTTTCATGTGTTGGTTCGACATTGTCGAAAAATTCCACATTCTGAGTGTCTGCCCCACAATGTCACACTACCCTCATAATTCGCATAACACCGAACTTTATTTCAGTTTCATACTAGTGCGAAAGCTCCGCTGGGCATCAGATAAATCTACCGAACCATTGACGTCATCTCCGTGCTCATACTGCCAAAGTGGAACGCCGACTGCTAAGGTCCGCCACGCCACTGCAGAGGCGAATTCCCCGTATGTAGAGTTTCGTATGTAGAGCCGCGCTGCATGATGAATTTCCGAAGTCACAGGGCCGCTTCCTGGACATCGCCTGCGTTCGTGGGGCTTAATGCAACAGAGGTGTTTTAAACGCTTCATTACGAACTCGCTCTTTATTATACGAACATCTATGGTTCCACTGTTTTATAGCGATCTTATACTTACTTGGTATACTATCAATTTCATACCTCGCAGAGAGTATTGGTTTGCCTCTCACATCTCATTCAATTTCACCGGAGGGCGACACTTCACGTCACCTCGAACGCCACACAGATCTCCGCTGACGTCACTTGTCGCCGCTGTCGCGCAGACCGATTTTGTCGTAACTATAATCAGAGCCTTGGCGCAGTGTATACTCCCGAAGTAGTCTCTTCAGCAGACAGGGCTTCCGTCAATAGCACAGTCGGACGAGAGTACTTTAGAGAGGTGAGTATGGTCATTCCCCACTGTACGCTTGACTGGCTGGGGTCCGAGGGTGATTCTTTCCAGGGCGATTCACTTCATTTCCGAGTGGGGACCCCAGTCCTCTCGAGCCACCTCCGAGGGCAGCGCCAGCACACGACGGCGCGACGAATAACTGAGCCAGAATGCTGCCACGGCACAATTTTAACGAATGTGTCCGTCCCTAGACGTGCTCGTACTTTGCGAAATTTTCGGGAGACTAGCTCCATTAGTAGAAATGTTCCTGGGTTTTTTCCCACTAGCCCGCGTACTAATTCTCATCATCCTAACTTAGCTTTCGCGTCGATGGTACCAAAGCTTCATCGTAATTAATAATGAAGACTTCAGCACTATCATTAGCATGGGGCGCAATTTTGTATACTTTTTCGGGACGCACGTGCATTCCGAATGCGCGATTTTGCATGAACTCTGTTTGCAGCCCCCACCAACCCCGCGCGGCCCCCCGGGCGCAGCCCCACCCCCCCAACGGTAGTGGTCCGGACGATGCGACCCAGGCACTCAACAAGCTTCCAAATTTTGTATCCCTAATGTCATTTGTAAAGTTGCACTCCTGAGTACGGTAACATAACGCTTAATAGTCATACCAGTGTTATTACTATGAAATGCCACTGTTTCGAATCTTCAACACTTTTGGACATACCTAATTATCTCTCTCGCCTTCCAAAAAGCCAGTCCAAACTTCAAAATATTTTAAAATCGGGAAGCATTCTGTGTTCAGTGTATGTGCCTTAAAGTTGACACACGCAGTAGAGGGATCCTAAGGTGCCCCCCCAACATATTTTTCCAATGTGGCTGGAGAACCGTTTACTGCTGAAGAACGCTACTTAGCCACATTTGAGAAAATTCACGAGCGCGTCCATGAGGGAATTTTAAAAATCGGTCAATAACTTCTTGACTTATAGGCTTTCAAAGTTAAACCTATATTTTGAGGCCGTCGCAATCGAGCGGTCACACCAGTTCGCCTGCACTGTAAACCGAGTGGTAACGTCATAACGTCATATAATCAGGTTATATGTCAAGGTAAACCCACATAAAGGTTAAGGTCAAGGCCAGAGTTCACAGGTCAAGGTCACTGACCCCCAGTATTCCGGTCAGATGGCATTATTTAGTATGCCGTATGTTATGCTATAACTTCATAGTTAAGGTTACTCAAGGTCAAGGTCACAGGTCAAGGCCAAATGTCTTTTTCAAGATCAAACCCTAATTTCCTTCCTAAAGGCTGCTAAAGTGACAGTTATATTGTACATTATTAGTATTATGCCAAATTGTTACGTCCTAGGTCATTGACCTTGAACGACATCGACCTCGAGATTTCAGAGAACATTGTGCGGGACCCCATCAGCCTGCCACCTCTATGACCTTCGTCAGCTTTTGGTGAATTCCGGCCTATTCCTCTCATAAACATGGGATCTCCCAATAGGTAACCAGCACGGCCCAGATTTGACCTTTACGACCCCGTTTGACCTTTAATAAATCGACCTAGGTTAATGAAACTTGTCATAATGTAAATCACAATCGCCTCCACCCCTATCCCCCCACGGACGTTTTTCTAACCATCTTGGTTTCCGAGAGGTGGGGGGGGGCACTTTAGGACCAACCTCCACTTAAATGATGAAAGAAGAGTAGTAATCAGTAGCGCACCCAAGGGGAGGGGGATCAGAGGGCCTGGGCCCCCAAACGATTAGACTCTTAAGTGCCGCCCCCGCCCATGTTGGGCCGAAGGCGCCCTACATGGGTTTTGGTAATAACTGACGGCCGCAAGCGCCCATTGAGGGCAGAAATGAGCCCTGATCTGGCGTAAGTACCAGTTCTACTCTCAACTTGCCTGTACGTTAAGGCATTCACCCATATGTGATACGTTAAGGCATATGTGTGCACCCACACGTTAAGGCATATGTGATTCAAGCCGCCCCTGTTCCGAAACTGCCGCCCCCTCGCAAGGGAAAGAAATCCTGCAAGTGACATATCGCCCCCTCCCCCATCAGCCTGCCACCCCCTCCCCCTTCGTCAGTTGCCCACCCGAAACAAAAATTCTGGGTGCGCGGCTGGTGGTAATATAAAGCAAAGTAGTTACCACCACCACCACATATATAGTTCTTCTGGAAGGAACGGAAATAAATGCCCAATAACTCTCGTTTCATTGTGGTTAAAGTTGATCTAACAATGGTTTGGTGTTTTTCGGTTTTCTTTGTTCCACCAAAGAAGTTGTCACATGCCGTGATGCAATATATTTCAATCATCTTGAAAATGGTTGGGAAGTTCTTTGCCTCTGGTCATTAAAAGAATAAATCAACTTCCGCAAGGGAAAATGTATCCATATAAATTTGGAAACCCCTGCTGGGTAATCTATCGCAACCACATCCGGAACGTTCCGCGCATTACAAACTGGATAGCAAACTGGATTCAATCGAACCAGTTATTACTTGCACTTTTTTACTGGGTGGTGGAAAGGTGAGGGTTGTCCGTCATAATCAAGCCAAGGAATAAAGTCGCCCAGTCGAGAGAAATTTCACGGTCACCGTGTCAAAACCAGCGTTTTTCCTATTAAGGAACTAAGCAATAACATACCAAGAGGCGGATGACCAAAACCTTCTTCACATCTGAACATGACTTCCTGACATGGATGAAGTATGCATACGGGTTCATTCCTATTATTTCCGCTTCGGCTTCTTGGAGAGGCAGTGCCCGTTTTGCTCCGAAAAATCAAACCTCGCATACATTTTAGCCTTCAAGCCGCGCCACACTAACCTAGAAAGATGGTAAAAATTTCAGCTATCCGGTTGCATATAGTTCATCCCCGGACCGCAGCCGAGGCACGGGGCTCCGAGCCTCCTTGGCTTCGTCAATTCCATGGTAGTGAACCATCAAGGGAAACTCCACAATTTATGTTTCAAAAAGACCCTCCGAGATAGATTGGCTCAAGCACCCGCTTCTTGATTCAAGGGAGCCTCTTCACTAGCCACGTCTAACTGCATAATCACATCACTCGCGAGCAAGATGCGCCTAATAGTGGCGCTAAGTACGAAGAGCTGCCTATAATTTCAATGTCATTCAGTGGCGGATCTAGCCAGTAGGTTTGGGGGCCAAACCAAAGTAAAAAAAAACAAAAAAAAACAAACAAACAAGGAAGAAAAAAACCCAAGCGATGAAAATTTTGCCACGATCTAACTAGTCGGTGGGTTCTGAGAGTAAACCCAAGTGGAAAACTAAACACAGACGTCACAGTGTGAAAGATGTGCCCACAAGATGCTTGCTCTTGCTATCAAGGGATCACTCCCTCACAAGCGATTCTAAATATCAAAACGATCAAGGCCCAATGTTTACACAGAATTTGACTGGTTCTGTTTGAATTTGACAGGTGAAGCACCAAAATCTTGTTTATAAACTAAAAATGAGTCGGGGCAAAAGAGATCCGACAGCTTGAGGGGCATAGTTTTCCCCCATTTTTAATTAGGGGAATGCTTTCCCCCGGAATCCGCCACTGGTCTTATTCTGACATACACAAAGCTGTGCTTCACATCAAAGGAAACAGTGAAGCCCTGGTTCGACTGAGTGCCCGCATGTCCCCCATGCGCCTTTCAGCAACACTCTGTACCGGTCCACGCCACCTAATACCCCAAGAGTGCTGCAGGGCGACCTTCGACATGCAGAGGTCGCAATAATTTTTGGATTTTCTTGATCAATTATTCTGAATTGTGAACAACCATGTTTTTGGCACTTCAAATGGCATTATCACATCTCTAAAATTTCTTAGACCCCCGCGTAGCAGTCCAGGGCTCCCACTACCCTACCCGCCCCGTCGAGGAGCGGAAGTGACACTCTCAGCAGGACCTGTTGCTCAGCACCCGGTCTTGCCACCCCCGATCCGGGCGCGTCCTCACCTCCCACAAGCAGAATACTATGATGCTCTAGAAACATTTCTGTGAATAAAATTACCAGCGAACCCAAAAGGAAGATAAAATCAACGAAATGCTACATACACTTTTAAAAAGGCACGTCAGAAATAAGTATTTAAAAAGTGCCGATGCCCGCATGCCTTTTAAATTTTCCTGCAGCCTTAGGCAGCGACAGCTTAACCACGTAATGCACTTTCTATATTTCCTCAAAGAAAGTCAAAGCAAAAATATTGACAATTCTAAGAACCCACGGGCACCATTAATTAATCGGCATTTCAGGAAACTTCCTCCACACATTTCTATAAAAGTCAATATGAGATGTCAATATATCAGATACAAAACATTAAGGCATTGGTATAAATAAACAGAGAAGAAAAATACAAAGCGTTCTGGCATCGCTCTGGCTCAGTTTTCTCACGTCGGCGCGCCGTCTTACTTCTCAGATAATCACTTCTGTGGCGGCAGTTCACGTGACGTTCCGTTTTAAGGCTCCTCCACGCAGCCCAACAGCCGCTTCTACCAGAGGCTTCCTCTAAACCTCCTCTTGCCCTCAATTCTCCGCTTCCTCAAACCTAAGCTCCAGTTTCCAGGAAACCAGCCGTTGACACGGACAGTCTCTTCCACTTGCCCATGCCGCGGTCCTCCTCTCTCCACCGCTCCCTCGGCATCGTCTTCCCCAGCAGCGTGGTCACCATCTCCGAGCGGCAGGCGGAGGCGGCACCTCGCCCGGACTCGATCGTCCGGGGGACGTCTCCGTCCAGCAGACTGGCTGCGAGGTGCCGCCCCGCTCCACCCCGGTCCGCCGCCGCGCCGGCCCGCGCATGCTCAGCTGACCCTCGTGCTGGCATGCCGAGCTAGTTCAACCCTCCACCGGCGGCGTTACCGAGGGCGGCGCCGGCGCGGCGGCGGCGTCGGCTCACCTGGGCGAGCTCCACTTACCGGACTGGCGCTACTTGTTGAGGAGCAGCCACGCGGCACGAGGCTGGACAGAAAAGCGACGTCTGGGGATACTGTCTCTCAGAATCTCGCGGGATCAGTCGGCCACGGGTTCGAGACGACGCAACTGGCGCTTTCTGATACACGGATTTTTAAAGTTTTCAGAAAGATGATTGAGGACATGAACGATTTCAGAACTTACTGTAAGCACCCGCACAGACTTCGCAGGTGCTTAAGCTGTCATTGAAAACGCTAGTAATAGCGCAGTATTTTTAGCCTGAGGTAGCAAACAGGTGCAGACCATTCAAAGTCACTCCGTGGCCAACCGATAGGGCAAGTAAAAAGCGGTGACAACTCCTTAAAAGGCTCAATTTTAAAACCACACTGGTATAAGGTGGAAGAAACCAAAGCTAATGCATTCACGGATATCAAGCATTTCATATAACCCGAAAACACTAACGTCAACCGACCTTAGGAGCTAGGTCGGATTTCAAGTCTTACCTGGCTTTTCTCACGTCCCCATTCCCTTTCGCTGGTATACTTGATTCTCCCCGACGCATTCAGTGCGTTGAGGAGGATATCTAAATTGTCGAAACAGAGACAGTCAAGAGGAGCTCAGGGCCGCTCCCCATATGCTAGGCTACCGTAACCACTCCCAAGCCCCTAGTTTGCACACGAGGTTACTCCTACAATTTAGGGCCAATTGGCGCCGGAAAGCCACTGCGCATAGCTTCTGGTGGTACAGCTTGGGTTTTTACTGGATTTTTCCTCCAGTTTCAGATGATTCTGTGCGTAGATTGTGAGGTATGTCATCAAAGAGGGTGAGCCGCTCGCTTGAAAGGTTCTTTGCTCCCTCTTGAATATTGCGCTCTATGCAGGGAAAACGCTGTGCTTCTCCAAAAAAAAAAAACTAGCTGTGATACTAGACAGCCACCTCAAATCTCCTCAGCAGTCAGTGCGACTTCTGTTGATTGTGGCAAGGTGGGCTCCCGCCCAAACAAACATAAATGGTGCAAAACGGGATTATTATGGTGCAAAGTAAACTCAAAATTATAAATTAAGAATAAGGAACAGCCAGAAAATGCTTGACTGAGTTTTTCCTGAGGGCAAAAAAAGAAAATGAAGAAAAAACAAAAACTAAACCAAACATGGTCGTTTTAGAATTTGGCAGAAGCGTTTCGCACTTCAGTACCGGCGCAGGTGCTCCTATCGTCCTGCAGATCTCTCCACTACCAGTGTGTACCTGGACTCTGTCGGCGGCAGCCGTTCTCTTTCCCTGTGGTCCGTTCCGTTCCGGTCCGTTCCGGCCGAGTGTGGCGTTAGTGAGGGTGAAGGGCGGCGGCGGCGGCGGCGTGTCTCACTCGCCTGCACGGACGAGGGCCGCCCCCGGGCCAGCAGTGGCGCACCACTGCGAGACGCCGTCCGCCCGCCGCCCCCGGCTCTGGCCGCTGCTCCAAAAGCCAGGCAAGCTCCCGTAACCGCGTCGCGCACAGTCCACAGTCACCAACCAACCAACCAACCAACCAACCACGGGACACGGCTCAGACACGCACGTGCGGTCAGCGGCGCGCGCGCACGCGTTTATTATTAGAAGGTATATGTATAATATATATAGTATAATATGCCCCGATGACTAATAGTGGTACGCATACCAGAGAAAAACAACCAGCCTGCTAGGTGAACTAGGCGGTGCCTCGCCGGCTGGGCCGGGGAGGGGGTGCCAGAGCGCCACCCCTCCAACAGTGCGCGCACTGCGAGGCCTGGCGAGGGGCGGGGAGGGGTGGAGGGCCGACCAGGACCAGTCAGGATAGGATGGCGGTGTCTCCACTGTCCACGCCCAGAGCTCAACCCAAACCCATCACTTCCCCAGCCCCCACAGAGCGCAGCCCAGTCTGTTCAGCAGCAGCTACCACTACACCATCCGGTGGGGCATCAGGGATGCGGGCTGCACCCCCGAGCGAGTCTAAATCAGGGAACTAAAACAACTTTAGCGGGGCAACGCAACGCGAAATGAATCAGCAGCACTCACGGCACAACACCCACACAAGCCAATACTAGCCGGGGAGGACCCTCGTCGCAACGGGTCGCGCCAGCCCAGACGGCCTTTTATCATTCACGCGACTTACTGGGGCATAGGGGGCCCCTCTTGTTTGCCGTTTTACTCAGAGGTTAAACGGCTCCCTCTTTTTGACGCTCTTTAAAAGGAGGCCAGAGTTTTACTCTCACTTTTATGGTTTGTCCAAATTTGAGAGAGCTTGGATTTATCATTTTCTTTGTTCAGCGATTGGTCCAACTATTTTGATAAACTATCCATAAGTCAATTGGCTGTCCTCCGTGTCATTTCATGGGTGAAGGGAAAACTTATCTTCCCTGACTCCTATGTCATACGATCCTGCATTATCGCAACTTCCAGCGCGGCATCTTGCAGTACGCCTCCAAACATTCTTTAAGCTCCCAAAGGGCCACACCAAATCAATGGAAGTAGCCCCACAAGCTAAAACAAGCAACCAACTGGGAGGAGGGCGGCCCCAGCTTTAATCGACACCCAAAACAGCAATAAGCGGGGAGGGGGAGGGGGAAGAGCTCTACAAAAGATTGACGTTAAGCCTGGGCCAATAGATGGCTAACAAGCCCCCAGCGAAAGGACCATAAGCAACGAAGTGGCTTTCCACAATCATGGTGGGAAGGGATACGTTCATACCTTATTGCTACATGAGTCCTGAGGGTCATTGGAGCCTTGGACCCTGATCATTAATAAGGTATAGCGACGAAACACAGGACTTAGGACTAAGTTCGAATCAAGAAACCGAAAACCAGAATGACGCAAACCAAATTTCTAAGATGACGACGCAGCAGACGCGTAAAAACCGTACAGTAATACCAACAAAATTAGTAAGAAAGCAATATCGTTTACCGCAGAATTGGTGCCTGGAACCTGGATAGCTTTACCAAAAATTGTATTTTCGAATAATTCAGGAACTCCCTGGCAGTATAACGAACTCATTGGCATTCGCAACAACCCAGGCCATACCTATCCGCAGAACCATACAAATTTAGAAAATAACCCGTTTCCCATTAACTTAGCTACCATTTCATTTAAACCCCCAACGCCAGTTTGGGCTGTTAGATCGGAGGAGTCACCCAAAAGGACGAGCTTTGGTAGCGAGCGGGCAGTACCAGGCTGGGGCGTACCTGAGTTAGTTCAGGACCGCTCAGAAGGAGGGGCGCAGGATGAAGGAGGTCGCTGGTCTCACTGGCCCGACACTACGTGAGCCGCATGCATTCAAAAGCCTTGTGTACACAGAAGACGAGTAAACGAGTACAGACGCGCTCCTGATGGCGGTGCCGGGCTTACCTAGGGCAGCGGCTGCCGTACTTACATTGGCGCCCCGGTCACCCGCCGCGACACTAGCTATCGACAGAGGGCGCGGCAGAAACGCCGGTCAGGCGCGGCCGTCACCATGGCGACGGCCGCCGGCCGCCTCCGCCGCCCCCGGCCACCACGGCAGCGGAGTAACTGCAGGACTAGACGGTATCACTGGAGCTGCCGGCGGGGGCGGGGGCGGTGGCGAGGGCGGCGTGGGCGGCCGTCCGCAGGCGCCGGCAGCAACAGTTCAGCGGACATAGCAGCACACGCGGTGAGAAAGCCGCCGGCGCCGTGGCTGGGTCACGCCCACCACACCTCTACCGAAATATAAACCTGGGCACCATCTGGGCAGCGGCAGCAGCTGCGGCGGCGGCGGCAGCGGCGGCCGGGTGCGGCTGCGGCAGCAGCGCCTGCGGGGCCAGCTGCATCCCGGGCGGCAGCGGCAGTCCGGGGATGAATAGCTGTTGGTGGCCGGGCGCCCCCGGACCCGCCAGCAGCGGAGCGGCCCCCGCTGAAACAGAGGCGCCGCCTTCAGCTGAGACACAGAGGCGACAGCCCTGGACACGGTTACGGCAAGCCGACGGCGCGCAGCACCCGAGACAGACTACAGCATGCCAACCAGCAGGTCCATACTGTGTTTATTGACCAACGTTAGCACAAGGCAGCAGGTTTCATCTCCTTTCACCCGCACAACAACAGTGCTACAGCTCAGCGAGACCCCAGAGGGGGAAAAGTCGGGGCCTGGCGGCCACACGGTCGCAGGGAGCGGGGCACTCCGGGTAGGAAGGCTCCGTCCCTGGTCCGGGCCAGGACACGTGCTCCACCCCATACAGTACACATGTGGCAGAGAGCCGGCGCCGACCCGGTCAAAGACAGCCCGGTGCACCTCTGCCTAACCTCCCCATCCATCGCAGTTGGAGTCATGGATAAAAGTAAAAACAGAGACTGAGATAAATACTGAGCGGAACTTTTGTAAACAATTAAACATTGCTACCAATGTAGCAATGACCCTGTCTGAACTTCTGGCAAGAGTAAAATCGATCTACGATGAAAAAGTTTATTTCGGCTCCAATCCGGCGCACAGTGTCTTTTGCCGCAACTTCAACAAAATAGCCTCCAATTTAGAGTAAGTTCACTTGGGTTCATTTAGGAGAATGTGACACATTCATAATGAAATTTGAACTGAGATAGCCTTATGTTAGATCATGCCAAGAAACCACCTGGTAGATTGTTTGTCCTAGAACTTACCGTTGGCAGAGAAAGGTGTACAAAATTCAACTTCTGGCGACCCCGTCATACTCGGGTGGCCAAGTGGTATAAGGAAGTATCATTTGTAACCATGGCAACGTGACTTTAAGCTGAAGCCCCGCTGCGCGGACAAATTTTTCTTGCCTGGTCCTCTTTACAACCCATGTGCTAGGCGTGACTTAGGCACTGGCGATTGCGAATGGCTATCACTTTCTGCAATGACCAGTTTGAACGTGATATATGTTTCAATATATAAAAAGGAATAAATCGATAAGCATCACTTTAGTTCCTAATAATAGACAATTTTAACTAAAAAGATTTAATTTGTATTCGAATTCATAGTGACACAAATTAAGAAATTCATTGTAGCACAAAGCAGTGCCAGAGAATGACGTCACACCGAATTGGAGGTGATTTTTTTACCTTCAGCAAAAGAAAATTAAATGATTCGAAATATTGAGCTTATTAGTAATTTTTCGGCCAAGAAATGAGGCTAGTCGTTATTTTCAATAAAAAATGCCCCTAACAACACTCTAGCCTGAAATTGCACCAACGAGTAATATTCCCTTCACACTTTCTCACGCAATTGCTTGTTGTCAAATTCCTACAAAAGGTAAGCTTCAACGCTTTGTCTTCCCAAAGAGAAAGACATAGGCTCTCGAGTCAAACGTGTGAAGTGGTGCAGAGTCCAAAGGCATTGCTGGATAGCATGCTAACATCGTGAAGATGCCTTCTACCGCCACCATGTCCACAGTTAGGGCGAGAGCCACAGACAAACCATGGACACATCTGCAAAGTCGAAAAAGCTACCAGTCTAACAACCACCACGTCTGTGACTTCTTCGCCGACACGGGCTCGGGTACAACTCGGCGCCGGCTGCAGGTTGGTGCCGAGAGCTGCGGCTGCGCTGTGCTATTGAGGGGGTGCGCTACACATTGGACTAGCTGGACCTCCAGCCGAGCGCGCGCAGTTTACCGACCGGCGCAGTTAAACAAGGCCACAAACTAGCGCCCCCGGGGAGGCATCCATTCAAGAGGCTTAGAGCCAGGCATGCATTCAATTAGTTGGCTACTTGGGGGAGTGCAGAAGAAACAAAACCTCGAAAGAGCTGTCAGAGGAGGGTGACCATTGAAAATTTCAAGGAAAGAGTTTCAAGAAAAGCTTCTTAGCCAACAGCAAATGTGCAGATCTTAACACGCTTTGTGGAAGGACTCCGAGAATAACGCTGAGTTGTGAGAACTGGGCAGCGTGAAAAGGGTAAATCCAGCCCCTCAAAATGAGCAGCCATAGATGTATGGGTTCTAAATATGTAATTTCAAAGATATGTTTGCATGGGCTTCGTGACGATTCAACCAAGTCGATCAAAGCTTGCAGAGTCAACCTGAGAGGGGAAAGGCCAGGAATCGTGTTGTCCCGCAAACAGCTGAGCGCCAAAAAGATAGGTCTAACCTCTCTATCAAATCAAGACATACATTTTAATATTTTATAAATCAACAAAACCCTGACGGGAGCACGTAGGGAGCAGTTTTACCACACTTCCACTCAGCGTGTTAATACATAGCGAACAGGCCTAACTGGAATGCTATTGAAAATGTGGTGCAAACTCTTCTCGAATCAAAACCGAGTGTTTGATCCTCCTGCATGCACTTCTCGCCAAGAAAAAAACAGACCAATGATTTCCAAAAGACGAGGGCACAAAAAGTGATGGGAAAACCACTGCTGGAACAAGATGAGGAGCGAAAGTGAAAAATAATATATGAAAATATCTGAGCAGCAGGTTAAGGCAGGGATATAAATCAAACAGGACCGCGAGAGATGCATATTTGCTTAATGATTGCGGATCGGCGTCAAAGGAGGAAAGGAAGCAGAAAGATAGCATAAAAAAGTTGCGTTAAATAGGGAAAAGTAGAAGGAAAACAAGAGTACCACGAAGGACCGGCAGGTAGACTAGGGTGGACAGAGATAGTGAGAGGATAGGGAGATATAAGGAGTGAAAGAGAGGGAGAGGGGAGTGAGAGTGTAGAAAGGGAGAGTAAAAGGGAGGAGAGAGGGAGTGAAAGAGAGAGGAGGGGAATGAAAGGGTAAGGATAAATGGAGTGAAAGAGAGTGAGAAAGGGAGCAAACGAGAAGGGAGAAAGGCAGTGAGAGAAATAGAAAGAAAGTGGAAGAGTGGGGATATGGGGAGTGAAAGGGAGGAGAGGGAGAGGAAGGAGAGGGAAAAAGGACAGGAGAAAATGGGATGGAGGAAAGGGAAAAGGGGAAAGGGGAGCAGGGGAAGGAAAGAGCAGGGATAGGGGTGAAAGAGAGAGAGTGAAAGAGAGGGAGAAGGAGAGTGAAAGAGCAGGGAGAGGGGGACTGGAAGAAAGGGGACAGGGAGAGTCAAAAAGTGGGATAGGAGTGAAAGAGGGAGAAAGGGAGGAAGTGAGAGGGGAGAGCGGCGGCGCGGAGCACGCTGCACAGGCCGGCAGTACACAAACACACCAACACACGTGCTGCAGACTGGGCCCAGCCCCACACACGCGGCCGGGGCGGCGACGGCAGCAGCGACGGGAGGAGGCACACTTATCTGACCGGGGCCGAGCCGGCAGCCCGCCCGCAGACGCGGCACGCTCTGCAAAACACCGCAGTGAGACGTCGGCGCCGACTCGCCAGCCCAGCCTCTCGCTCCCGCTCTCTCTCTCTCTCTCTCTCTCTCTCTCCTCTCTCTCTTCTTCTCTCTCTCGCTCTAACGCTCTCACCTCGGCTCACAGCCCGGCACACCGTAATCAGTACACTGCATTTGAGGCCACGAAAAACAGCCGGAGTACTAGACGTTGCCAGTGATTACCGGACTCACAAGAGTTTAAAAACTAATAGCTGAGCTGGTAAATTGTATGCTTTGAAAGTGTGATCAAAAGTAGCTAATGGGACAGCGGTAAACCACTCGAAATGGGCCGAGTGTACCTTTCAAACAGTAGGCGTCATTACAAATTCATCCCCTTCCAAGACCACGCAGAAAGCTTAGCAGCGGGGAGAGCCTAAGCCCCAGTTTCGGGAGCATTTCTCATTGGGAAGGATACGCTACCTTATAGCTCCCCAAAGGTTCCAAGAGATATGGGACGCACAAAGGCTGGCCCCAACGGAACAAACCTGCCGTAAAAAAAACACGCACATTTCATACATTTTACCCGGGACATGGTTAGCTTCACTTCTGCAAGAAAGCGATACGTCCTACAACCTCATGCAAGGTAGGTGCCAACCCAGCAGCACACACTGGGTCGCAAAGGACAATCAAGTCGCCAAAACAGAAACTCTCCGGTAGCACCAGCCGCAACGTCCCGATAGAAAACACTCATGAACACCATGTACTGATTGTATCATCCAAATAGGACAAACCCACAGTGCGGAATGCTATTACAGACAGCCAAAACCAGATACATAGTGAACACAGACAGCGATGATGTGAGATCATTTTCGCAAAGGGGGATGTGACACATTAATGTATTCCGATACAAAGTCCCGGCTGTGACGAAGTCGTAAGAGTGATACCCGCGTTTTCTGTAATAGAGACAAGTCGGAGATGGTCTTCAAGGAGGCGTAGCTAGAATTGGACGCAAGCATCCCGATTCTGAAATTTCCCATCCCGAAATGTGAGCTTATTGTGTTCAAGACTGTGGCGCTACTGAGGACTCTTCTCATATACCAGAATTGTGCGTGAGCTTCAAAGGGTTCCCCAGAAATACCCTTGAAATACAGCTAGATATAACGAAGAATAAAAATGAGAGAAAACGTCTTACGAATATTTTGTTAACACTGGAGCTCCCGCGGAGTGAATTTTCCGCATGCCCAGAACAACGTGACAGCCACCCACCCCGAGGTGACTGAGCAGCTTTGCCGAGCTCCGCAAAACAGAAGAGACCCCAGACCACTCCCCACGAGAGAAGCTAGCCTGCACACCACAGACACGCGTGGCCTTTTGTTCAATTTAATGGCGCTCGGACTGGGCGGTCGTCTCACGCCAAATACCACACCCCACCACCGGCTCTAACTAGTACAGTAACCCGAGGCCTTACCGCCAGGCAGGTGCGTCCTCGGTATAAGCAGCTGCTGATGCATCTGCGGCTGTGGAAGCAGCTGCTGGGGCAGCAGCTGCGGCGGCAGGCCCGGCCGCAGACCCGCCGGCAGCATCGGCATCGGCGCCATCTGTAGACATATGGTAGCGCTGTCAGACGCAGCGCGCAGCTGTAGCAGAGCACGCCGCTACACGCGCTCACACGCGTGATATCTGTGATGAAACTTAACTCTATCATTGCTACAGCTACAGGGCTCAGATATCAATTGCCTAAGGCAAAGAGACGCCGTTCATAGAGATGAACACGGCACTACCACCAGCTTAGCTATATAACAAGTCATGGCATAAACCCATGTAGCAGTAAGAGGGTAATACCTCAGCGAGAAAGTGAGAATATGAGATAAGTACACAAAAATCAACATGCAAATGCTTAGTTCGATGTAGCGCATGCAAATACATGGTGAATGTCGAGAGACGCTTGTTGACCGAGGACGTGGCAGCACAGTCCAAGCACTGCACACAGATGAGCAATAATGAGCTGAAAACGGAGGAACGGGGGTCAACAAGAGAATCTTTAAAGCAAGGAGGTAAAGGGTAAGAACCCCGTATTTCGACAGTCATTGCTCGAGAGATACAACATCTCGAAATGTGGAATGGAATATTGAATGGTAATAGGGAACAAGAATTGCTGAGAGAAAGAGGGAGGAATGATGAAAAAGAAAAACATTAACAGATGAGGGATGACGGGAAATGAGAAGCAAACACGAAGGAAGAAAGGACATAGAATCAGTGGAATTAGGAGGGTAAGGAGAAAGAACAGTTCGGAAGGAAGTGAAAAAAGGTGGGAGTAGTAATCATAAGCAAAGAGGAGCGTGATGACGGGAGGAAAAGGAGGATCGGAGCAGAGTAAAGATCGAGAGCCGCAAAAGGAGGTCGCTGGGGAGGAGGAACTGACCTGGAGGTCAATGGTAAGGGCGGGAGGCACTGACCTGGAGGTCGGTGGCAAGGGTGGGGGGGCACTGACCTGGAGGTCAATGGTAAGGGCGGGAGGCACTGACCTGGAGGTCGGTGGCAAGGGTGGGGAGGAGGCACTGACCTAGAGGTCGGTGGCAAGGGTGGTGAGGAGGCACTGACCTAGAGGTCAATGGTAAGGGTGGGGGGGCAGTGACCTGGGAGTCGGTGGCAAGGGTGGGGAGGAGGCACTGACCTAGAGGTCAATGGTAAGGGCGGGGGGCACTGACCTGGAGGTCGCAGGCAGCCTGCCGCCGGAACTGTGCCGGCGCCCAGGCTGGCCAGGCCACCTGCCGGCCACCGGGCCAATCAGCGGACGGCCTTGCGCCACCCAACCAATCAGCGGGACCGCCACAAGCCACCCGGCCAATCAGCGGGGCCGTTACAAACCACCGGGCAACTCAGAGGGTACACGCCACACGAGCCGGTAAAAAATAACGCTACGTTTAGAAGAAAAAAGGAAGGGCAACTACATCGCTGCCATATCTGGCATGGACAGATTCTGGGTGAAACATGTGCAGGAAACAGGATTCAAAATGCCAGAGAAACGCAGCGTTATTTCTGAACGGCACGCATTCAACGTAGCCCGTACAACCGCGCGTGCCAGAAAATGCGGTACACCCGGTGCATACTATACAGGCGAGTAATTCCACCCCACACTGCGGTACTGGCGGCCGGAGCTTCCTGGCCAATCACCAACGTGCACCCACACTCCGGGTGAAGAGCAGTGCTACACCGCGCGAGCTGGTTCTCACCGCGGTACTGCTCCAGCCAATAACGGCACGAAGTCGAAATTCACAACCTACCTGATGGCCAGCTGTGTTAGCATTGGTTGTAACACCACCATTAATGGCATGCACAGACTCGGGCGAGCGTAAACTTGGTTAGCCAATGGGTAAGACAGTCATGCCGGCGACGAGGCTGGACCGAGCAGTGTTTACTATTTTCAGACGACATGCTACTGGGATAAACACAAGAGCGTGTGCGGCCGGAGACCCATGGCCAGTCTCAGCACAGGGGCGGATCCAGGGGAGGGGATGGAGGAGGTACTACGGCCATGGCCCCCCAAAGGCGAAATAAAGGGGGGACAAAACCTCTGTTGCCCCCTCTCCCAAGCAAACTAGTGTTCATAATAAGAAAGCGGGGGGAATGTGACCATCAGTAAAGAGTTTTGAGGATATTCCCCCGTTTCTCAATCTGCTACTTTCAAGGCAGAAGAAATTCCCCCTGAAAAAGAAAAGCTTCGCCGGGCGACGTTTTCTATTTTGCTCGCTGACAAGAGGTTTGTCCCTACCAACCCCCAAACATCAGGATCCGTCCCAGTCTCAGCATGTGCCAATTTTGAACTAAGCTTGGAGCGGAAGATTTAATAGAATAGCGGGGATTCTTTTTGTCTAATCATCAACAAATTTGACATCATACTTCTACTTTAAGTAGCATCTCTCAATTAGGTGAAGGGAAGAGGCCTAGCCAAAGGAGGGCAGAGATCCAAAATATCATATGTATACTTTTTTAAGTAACTCGGACAAAACCGAACATTGCAATGTTACATATTAGACTCTTGGCCACTAACAAGCCTGCAGCAGACTTATGAAGTAGACAATACGAAAAAGAAACCAGTAAACATCTCCACTCCGAGCCTCGTGCTCAGTTGTCAGGGACACCTCCAGCGTGTGGGTCTCCGGCCGCATCTCCGACAGCACGTCCAGCTATCTATCCAGCGTGCAGGCTCACCACAGCACACGACGGCGCGGCAGGTCAGCAGGCGCGTCTCATTCCGCACAGACAGAGGCCAGTCCCACAACTACCGGCATTCGTGGTTCAAGTATAATTATATGTGGTCTGTGGAGAATTGCACACGTGCATTTCTAGTGATTTCGAGAGATTTGGAAAATCATTGGTAAATTTGCAAAAATAAACGAATTATATCATTGCAGATAAGGGTCTAGAACAAAAACCCAAAAATTATCTTCAAATTGGTAAAATACCGTTGATTTGAAAACCATACGTGCAATATACAAATAATTTTCCGTAAGCCAGCCATGCCGGTGGTGGAAGTGGCCTCTGTCGGTGCGCCGTGTCCGTGCGCCGAATTGGCGCCATTCCGGCCGGAGCAGCGGCCCGGCGGGCCCTGCGTCTGACCTGGAGCGCCTGAGGCTGCATGTGCGGGGCCGCCTGGGAGACCAGGAGGCGAGGCGTCGCTACCAGGCCGGCACCGCCAGCGGCCAGAAGGTGCGGCGGCAGCTGCGGAGCTGGCGCAGCTGCCCGCAGCTGCTGCAGCTTCATCAGCTGACCTCGCCGCTCCTCCTGTTCAGAAGATGGGCAGAGTCTGGTGTGTCAGAAGATGGGTCCTGCTCAGAAGATAGACACGGTCTGGCGACGGGTCTAACGTACGGGTAACCGTTTTCCTTAGAAACAATGAGGAGGTGAGAATGTTTGGGACTTTCACGTGCTTGTAAGTGCATATTTCCATTGTATACCAGATATATGACGAGAGCGACCACTTTTAACTTCAGTAAATGTTTTAATTGTTACTCAAATGGTACCTACCTACAATGTCTAACTAATTAGCTGAAGTTCCAAATCCCTTAACATGACCATTTTATCGCTACAAATCCCAAGAAAACTTTGCTTCCACGCTCATCCCATCTCCAGCTCCGTAGTTCCTACCTCTGCCGCTAATGCGGCGTTGGCGTTGGCAACGGCTGCAGCGTTGGCGGCGGCAGCAGCGGCAGCGGCGGCGGCGAGACCAGGTGAGGGAGGCGCCCTCGGTCGGTACCGCTGGTACCGTGGCAGCCGCAGCCGACTCTCCTCCTGCAGGGACGAGACAGTTGGAGGTCAGGAGAGAGAGAGAGAGAGAGAGAGAGAGAGAGAGAGAGAGAGAGAGAGAGAGAGAGAGAGAGAGAGATAGAGAGAGAGATAGAGATAGAGATAGAGATAGAGATAGAGATAGAGATAGAGATAGAGATAGAGATAGAGATAGAGATAGAGATAGAGATAGAGATAGAGAGAGAGAGAGAGAGAGAGAGAGAGAGAGAGAGAGAGAGAGAGAGAGAGAGAGAGAAAAAAAGACTGACCAGTGAGATGTCCTCGTCGGGGTGGACTATCTTGCTGGTGGCGGTGGCGGAAGGCTGCACCAGCGCCGGTCGGCCCCCGCCCGTGGACGTGGCGGTGCCCGACTTGGAGCCGCCCGGCTGACTGGAAACGCACAAACACCGGCTTACACAGGGTCATCTGTGAGCATTCTTTTACCGGCCACTCCAAAAGCTTTTGAGGCTGAATTGTACCCAACCCTTCACTGTGCACATGTCCATGTTCGAGAGCGCACAGCGCTTCACAGGGTGGATTTAGATCACAATTGCAAATGTTATTCAGAGAGTGATAGGTAAGCAGCATAACCATTTACCAGAGATAAGGCCTGGCTGACCTGCAAGGGAGACTTCACTTCAGTGACGTCCGAGCAAACCATCCACGCTTTTTGGAATGATAAGTTCAGTGCAAAATCAGGAACTTTGACAATATTACTAGTTATTTGAACGCAATTAACAATTGGAGGTCTGAATACTGATCCGGCCTAAAATTTGTTGACCGCTAACCAATTTTCCCTTTCCTGGAGCTTCCCCATGACCACGCGATAATGCTTTTAGCTTTTCTATGGGCCTACTTAGAAAGCATTTGCAACCCACAGGGTTGAAAGTTAAGCCAAACTGGGCCGATTTTAGGCGCACACGCCCTGTGCCGCCCTCTCCCCTCTGGTGATTCCCGCTCACCTGAAGGCTGGGAGGCTGTTGCGACCAGCCGACCCACTGCGCGAGCTGGACGACGGCGAGGACACCTACCGGACAAAACGGGAACTACGTGTCACTCAGGACTACGGTAGATATAAGCATGCAAGTGTGTCGCTCGCTCTTTCGGTCACACCCACACACACCAATGGCTAGCATAGATCAAATCACTCAGGATGTTGAACGAAGGGAAGACCAAGTTTTGATAGTGATGATGGATATATATTTCTCCCAGGGCATTGTTAACCTCGAGACGTTACGAAATCGTTACATTTCAGTAAATCAAGTCAAGTTTGGCTCGGTCACGTGGTATGGATTTCACTCGCGGCCGGTGCCTGGGATGGTTCTGCGCTGCCTGAAAAATGACTCACCAAGCACCAGCATTGGCCTTTGAAATCGCGTGCCGATCCTGCAAGCCAGCGCCACGGTAGGCACCATTCAATCAAGACCGTCGACGAACGTCGAAGGACAGGGGCATTGGGGAGGGGGGAGGTCCGCAATTCGGACACCACTCAGGAAACATTCAGAGCCTCCGATAAATCGAGCAATCCATAATTCTCTGCTCAGCGAACAATGGTTGAAAAAAGTGAAGGCAACAAATCCTTCCCTTATCCATCGGCTTTCTCCGTGTTGATTCAACCGTCGACCAGGGCGGGCTCGTGCAATTTCGGCCCCGGATCTCCCGTCCGCGCCGGATCAACAAACAAGACCCGGAGATTCTGCCTCAGGCGGCGCCCTAGAGTTCGGCACGTAGGGCAATGCCCCAGACGCTCAAATTGTAGGCACACACTTTTTCGACCCAAGCTGAAGCGAACCTTCGGGAACTACGGAAGCATAATCGATTACGTAATAACGTGCCCTGGCAACAACAACAAAACGTATGCCTTCATATTTGCAACAAAATTGATTATCTGTTCAGATGAGGTAGTACAAAGTTCCAGCCCCATATAACCTACAAGGAATAAAGCACGTTTTTCCGAAGTCTTCATGGTTACTATTCAAGAAAGTGTCCTGGCTGTAAGAAACTTGCGAGCTACATATGTGGAGTCCAGCATGTAGACACTGTTGTTACAGGGACAATAATGAGAACTTTTGCGATGTTAACAATTTAGATGACATAAAAAGTCGACGACTGAGGGTTAAAACAATTCGAAATCATACGTCTTCAAGAGAAGCTAGGGCAATTTTCGACAAATTTACTAATAAGACCATCTTCCTGCGACTTACCAGCATAATTGATCTCATTATCTTAAACGTACAAAAAGTTCCATTTAATGAGCTTATTCCCAGTGAAATCCGCCCATGCCTTTAGTTACGCCGCCAAAAATATTCCGGGATCATCCTTGTTCCAATCAGCTGTTCACGTCCCGGGCGTTTTTAGTTATTTCTGGCCCACGCGCAAGCCGCGGAGGCCTCAGAGCCAGCTGTCGGTCACACCTCTCAGTGGCGCCGCCAGGACTGCGTCACGGGGGGTACCACCAGATAACCAAGCTTTACTGCCAAGGCGTCCGTCCACGAATATCGTAATGCACATTTGGTGATTTCTGACCTCCCTGTCTCCAGGACGAGTGCTGACGGACGTGACAGGTTTGATAGCGCTGCAGCAGATTTCCCACTTTCCTGTTTGTGTTACACGATTCATGAGCCCCTCAAGGTAGAATTTCCCTCTTTCCTGTTTGTGTTACGCGATTTATGAGCCCCTCAAAGTACAGGCAGTTTTTGTATAAAAACTATATATCACAATTCCAGCGGGCAGGGGAGCGCGGTAGAGGGAACAGAATGGCGCAGCCGGTCCCTCCCACCCACCCCAGGACCGCCCCGCCCCTGCCTTCGTTCGGCACGCGTCACAGGACCGTCCCCTGGTCGGCCTCGTCGTCGGCTCGTGCCGCCCCTCCCCCTCGCCACCACGCACGCTACAAACACCACCCGCCGAGCTCCTGGCACCGACCGACGCCGCTGCCGACGGCACGGAAATAGCCTGAGGCAACGCCGCCGGCGGCGACCGCTCAGACAGCTGGGGAGCAGACGGAAGCCGGCACCGGCGGCACAGTGGGCAGACCGCGACCGACACGGAGATGATGGAAGAAGACGGATGGAACGGTAGATAGAGAGGTGGATATTGGCAGCAGGACAGATGCTTTGTCGGAGGAGATTGATCAATGTGACGTATTTAAGTAAAGTGGTGCCCAGATCTGACGAGGTTACCCCTTAGCCGGTTGAATAATTATTGAGGTTTTATGATAGAATGTCTACTGAAATCAAACTGAGTCTACTTAGAGATTTCGGTGATCAAATTACAATTAATCCGAGAAACCTCCGGGAAATCAACCCGAAGGCCTTCACGTCACCCTTCTACTGGACATGGCATCCATTTCTTTTTGATGATTATTGGTGTTTAAGGGCACTTCAGCTTCTTTGGCTATATGTGCCCAGCATTCATTTCTTTTTACTTCATTTCAAAATGCGATTGAATTTGCCGATATCTGCCAGCTTGAGTCCTTCGCTGAACGGACGGAGATCCCTACCTAGCTGCTATAAGTTATGTTCCTGCTTACCGGACGCTTGCTCCGTGCCATTGTGATTTCAGTGTTTGGGACAGCGCGAGAACCTCCACTGCAAAGTGAGGCGCCGTATACCCCCCACGCCCTGCGCGGGGCCCATGCGGATGGGATAACGATGTAGAAAAATTACCTCCACCGCCTCGCTGGAAGAGAACCCTCCTGAGTACATTAGGCGTCATGAATAAATTGGGCGTACATAAAAGAATCACCACTTAGCAACAAAGCAACAGAAGGCACTCCGCACAAAGGAAATTTCCTATACTCCGCTACCCGAATCCCTGATGAGGTGCCACTCCTACCATCAGGATCTCTTGGAAAGGAAATGTTCTCTCCATGCAACCGTCTGATATTCTGCTCCTGTCTTTCATTTATCTGTTTGGGGATTTAGAGGTTCCTCATGGGGTAGCCCAATGTGGGATATCTTTTTAGACCCCTCGTTCCCACCACAAAGAGATGGCGATCCACTATCAACGTTCTCCCCGAAACTTTTGGAATCAGTCTCCATTTATGCGCCTCATACATTGGCGGACGCAGGGGGGCATTCCAGCCATGCCCCCCAAAGCGCTGGAGGGGGGGCCAGACTGTCTTTTGCCCCCAAACGCCGGGAAATTTTTCGAAAAAGGTGTTTACACTAGGTATGTAGAGCAAACAAATCTTCGCTCCCCCCGGAGGAGAGCCAGACATGGGTTAAAGGTCTGCGTTCGCCCCTGACCTCATACGTGTCGGGAAAAGCAGGGGCAGGTTCCCAATCCTCATCACAGAATTTCCGATTTCAGCCGCGTTCGAAAAACTAAAAGTTACCAGTAAACCAGTGTTTAACCAGTGTGCGGGGAAAGTCCGAAGAGATTTTGGTTCTAGAAAAGGGTTCTTGTCAGTAGGTGGTTGCAGATTGACTGACCCCCCCTTCCCGCCGGTGACGATGCTTATGATGCAGATAAAACAGAGAAGTCGATGTCTCAGGTGCATAGTGGTAGGTTGGTTTACCTATGAAACAATCAATCAATCAATCAATGGCTTTTTATTAGGCGTTCTGTGCATAGCACCTTTGCCCGCCTCTAAAGGAGTCGTGGGAGAATTTTAGAATTTTGTGTGAGGGCAAGCTACGTTAGTCTGTTAAAGCAAAGGGAGTTATTTCAAGTAATGGGTTGCAAGATGTTTTAGCAATGAAACGATGACGAAATTCGGTTTTGTTGTTATCTGACAATATACTCCACGAATAACAAAACCAATTGAAAGTCTAATCTGGACAGGGAAATAAGTGAATATAATCGCTTTGGAATTCTTTCCAGCCTCTCAGACATGAGTCATTAAAACATCTCCCCAAGCGACCGCTCCGTACTGCCGACTCCCAAAAGCGGAGGATCCCTACGCCGCCACCGACTCCGAGGCCAAAGTTCAAACCGCACGTGCCCGAGTCGCCGCGAGCACTATCGGCAGAGCTGCGCTCTGATTGGCTGGGCCCCGACCTGCTTTGATGTCTAGGCTGTCTGCGTGGCGCATTGTTCGAGTGAGGAGGGGTCTGGTACTACATGGCGCGTGGATAGGTGTTTTAAAACTGTTGCGTGGTGATGGAAGCTTTTGAGGAGCTAATTTATTTGAGCAGCCATTAAAGTAATGAGGTTGATGAAAACTTGGAGACTAAGCAAGAGCGAAGCATTCGACATCACTCATTGCTGCTTGTATTGGTAAGTTTTAATATCATTCGCTGTGTCCTAGTTAGAGCATGCATCTATAGCAGAAACGTGTGTTAAAGTTCAGGTTTTGTTGTTTCAACAACAACAAAAAAACATCGATGGAAACGGCCGAAAAACGCCGTTTGGGAAGCCAATGTTACGATCATTAAGTTTTCACAACTTAATTCCATCCTTCCGTCCTCTATTTTTTAGACCGTTTCAAAATCAACCGTCATTACCTGGCTGGCTCAAGCGGAAACTCACAACATCTCTCGTTCTGACAGGTGAAACAAGTGGAACAGCACAAAAACGAGAGCAGCCTTGCCCCGGACGCAGTAGCACTGGTAAGAAAAGCCGATTTTCGGGCTATCTGACAGGGGCGCTGCAACTGAAGAGGAAATTTTTGGGCGGGGGGGCAAGCAATCATCGCAGGGTCCTCCCTCTTCTTCAAGTGGCTATATCCATTTTTTAATAGGTGATTTGTGGTTCAAATCAATGAAATCGCAGACTGGAGAAAATGAATCCCGTTTTGTTGTTTTCTTTTCATTTGATTTATTTTTCAAATAAAACCAACCGATTGCCTCCGTAAGAGAATTCTTCGCAAAATTAATCACATACATTTACACGTCATTTACGAAAAAATCTACTGCGACACATATCTTGTTTGCAGCAATCATTAATATACACGCCCCATTTTTTATTTTGTAAAATATATCAATCGTTTTCTCGCATGCGTGCCGCGAGTCGCCAGATGTTATATTCCTGGTGTTAATGTGAAGATGCTGCTGTTGGCATGGCCGTAAACACAGCTGCCTGCCTTTCAAGGTGGGGTGGTGGACCTTTCAACAAAAATGAGTGAATCTCGGAAAATCTCGGATAATACCCCGATTGTTGCCTTAGAAAAAATGACCATCGGCTTTCCATCACCGGGTACTTAAGAGGCGAGCAAAATGTGCCTTGCACAGAACGCCTTATAAAAGCCCTTAAATAAGTAAGTTTCCATCGACGGGTTTCTGACCCTCCTCCCACATCCAAACAAAAAAATCCGTGGTGACGACCTTGCTGTTAGCGCAACGAACAACACTGTTTCCAATATCCAGCGAAGGAATTCAAACGTCGAGATCGCCTCAGCACAAGGTTAGTCAGGACGGGGACTGGAAATTCGCAGGGGGGGGCGCAGCGCTGTTGCGGGTTAAAAAATCATCATCAATTGTGAAAATAGAGGAGAATTTGTCGGTTGAAGCCACCTTGTCTTCTTCCTAATCAGCTTCAATGGCATGCTGAATCTAGCTGGACGCATTCTATCCTCAGCCATGCTTTCTTGCTAAATGGTGTCTGATGTGTGTACCTATGCATTTTGATTCCTAATATCGCATCTGAGACCGAATATCAAACGCGACAAAACTAACACCGGGAAAAATCAAACTAGGCGTTAGCATATGTCGCGAGTTTTTAAGTAGCAAGATATAAAAAAACAGAAAAGGATAACCCAAATTAAAATTCAACACTGAGACAGTCACCGCTAGCACAGTCAGGGAATATCTAAGGCTCCCAGGGCTGTAGCTTGTGTACTTTTGGGTAACGAGGCGCACCTGCAATGCACGGTTTGGCATCTGCAACCGTTTGCTTGCACCCCCGGTGCCCTCTAGTGCACCTCACCCCCCAGGGGTCGCTCCCCCAGGATGTGAAAATCCGTGCCCCTGGCATGACACTCAGTCCCCTAACCTACAAAAACGTGCCGTTCTCCCACATTGCTCCTCCCCCGACGGAAAATCCTGGATTTTCAAATATATAAAAGCAATTGGTCCTTTTGCAGCCTCAATCAAATTTCCGTGCCTTTCCTCACCTGCCTGGACTCTATATTCCCATAACGGACTGAATTTGAATCGGAAATGATGATTCTTAGTG
This sequence comes from Lepas anatifera, assembly GCA_034440635.1. Taxonomy (NCBI): domain Eukaryota; kingdom Metazoa; phylum Arthropoda; class Thecostraca; family Lepadidae; genus Lepas; species Lepas anatifera. The sequence goes on along the minus strand of JAOTON010001092.1, from coordinate 136,277 downwards.
CAGGGGAACCGAACTTATTGGAGCTATCCCCAATTTATCAATCTATCCCAGGGCATTTCCTCTGTACGTCCAACACTTCCGCGTTGAGTGCGTACAGGTGCGATGTTCCACTGTCGCCTTGTTTGTTTGATCGCTATATGATCTGAATAACTCATTCGGCCATTCAGAACCGAATGTTTTTCTTTTTCACAGAACGGTTCAAGCATTCGGTTGGCTGCATTCCGAATTTGAAACCGAGGGTGAAAATTGATAAAGCTTTGACATATTCAGCATATTCAAATCTGCGTACATTTTATAGAACACATAATGTGCCGTTCTGAAATCTGAAAAAAATATTCAAGATACCTTCAGAATTGAACACATGCTTACTTTTCAGTCTATATAGATAGTTTCAGAACGGCACACACAATGTGCCGTGTTCTTGCACACAATGTGCCGTTCTGAAAACCAGCGAAGGGCGAAAGGGGATAAGGCAATACAAACTAGATTAACGAACTAAACTGTCCGTCAAAAAGCATAAAAAGATTGGAAATTTTTTCCACAAAATAACCTCATTGTGAAGCAACTAAATAAAGCGACAGAGCATGGTGCAGATGCGAGAGGGAGGAAGAAACCTTGTATATTTATTCACGGACAACATAAACGTCCTAACGTCATAAACATAAATTTTAAGGCCTTCTGAAGGCACTAAAATTGCAAAAAAGCATATACCGACCGCCGTAATTATATATTTAATGCGTGACATATGTATATACTCCGCGCGTTTTGCCTCGCGTTGCGTGTCACTTCGCGATTTGTCGCTGCTTTATTGAGTGATCACTCTTTACCGTGACTGTGCTTTACCGAAGAGGAAAGTGTCTGTGTAGCAAAAGAAATAAGGTAAGATACCAATGCAAGAGAATGTTTAGGTTGCTTCAGGAAAAAAACAGGTAAGATAACAATGCGAGTGCATGTTTATGTTGCTTTAGAAAAAAACAATGTTCTTTCCGTCCGAATTTTTCCTAGTTGTTCTGAGCTCATGTAGCTGGGACAGTGTTTTCATTGTACCGCTGACGCCACGGGGCTGCCATTGCAGGAAGACGGTACGGTACGGTAACGATATGTGCTCAACAAATCGTGAGAAAAAACTTTTGGGACTGAATGATGGCTAAATCTGCCGAAAAGCTTAAAAGGACGGTTAAAGGGTAATGAACAGGGAGTTGATAATGCCCGTGACTATGCAATATTTAGATGAATAAAAACATGTCTTAGTAAATGAGCAGAGGTTGCTTAAAACGTGAACTTATTTCCAAACGACCCCAACTTCGAAGTTTATCATTCTATTTTTAAATCTGCATGACTTGCACGGGAATTAACCAAAAGGATTTGATCTGACAAGGCCATAGGATACATCATATAATCGGGCTTAGCGAGGGGATTCAAATGGGTCTCTTATGCTTTCTGTAGCTCTTCTCGGCCAGCCAGTTACGACACAACACGTAAGTTTCCATTGTATTCCTATGATGGCATACTTTGACCTCCTGTGACCTCAAAAACGAAAAAGTGACCTGATCAAATTTGTAGGTGAATTTCATGATAGATATCAAGATGGGCTATCTAACGCCACCTTCCGGTTTTTTCTTTTTGCTACCTTGCATCAAACGCGGCGCGGAGCCCCGGACCGGCGCGTGTTAAATCGGCGAGGATATAATATATCTCAAACATCCCACGGATTTCCAAGCAGAGAAATGACTTATTTTTATTTGGAAAGCAAATCTTCAATCTGCTTTACAATCACGAAGGCCCGTTACCATGAAGGTGGAATTTCCAGAACTGGAGCCAATCTGATCAACGTATTTTTCCGAAGTCAGAGGTTCTGAGGCCCGTGAGCCGAGTCGCTCTCAACTTTCGCCGGCACAAGAGCCCTACTCGTGATAGATAGCGACAGCTCTCATACGGCAGACTGGTTCACGGCTGACACAGCACGAGATTGAGGCTTACCGGCAGACTCTGTACTGCACAGATAGATTGTACTTTACAGATTCTGCGGCGCTGCCGCGAGGATGGTTATAGGTTGATACGATGTTATTGGCGCTATCTGCTCGGATACGAGATGGGCACCCATACGACGACGAGGGTTATTTTCGAGAGCGTCACGGGCGTCAATTTCTTATGAGGGGCTTTACCATAATACAAAATCAATGAATGTATTCAATTTTTCATGCCAGATTCGAGGAGATAAGCCAAATATCATATAATTAATCGGTACTTAATGTTAGAATCTGCCTCATTGTCCAGCTCTTTACCCAGGACCTCTCACGTAGATTAAAAACCGTCCAAACCGTATAGACGCAGCGTCTCAAAGTCTTGAAAGAAACAGTCGACTCAGGGAAAAATTGTATCACATGAGAAGCCAAGTGAAATTATGTCCTTTTCATGATTCAAATTCATTGGTGTTTCTGTAATGAAGTATTTTCTAGGATTCATCGTAAAATTTCATATAACCGATATTATTAAAGCAAATCCTCATATTAAACAAGCTTTTATTACATTAAGCATCAAAGCCACATATAACAATATGCGTAAGCAGATATTACGTGAAAAGCAGCTTCCTGCAAGCATAATCGTCGCCACCGGCAAAAAGTGGGGGGAGGGGAGGTAGCCAAACTTAAAACTGACGCTGACAAAAAAACTTTCCACGTTAGGAACAAATACTGTTCGAATTTGGGCTCCTCGTTGCCTTCTGCAGTGGCTGGTTATAAGAATTTTCGGGTTTCTCCCATTCTGAATGAGATCAGGACATTTTTGGCCAAAAATGCGGGGGCCAGGCCCCCCTGCCCCCCCCCGGTGGCGACGCCCCTGTCTGCAAGAACGAACAGTGCGTATGTATGTGGGATGGAGGGCTTTAAAGGCAACCACTTTGTTGAAGTTCCAAAAGACTTCATGGGAAAATAGGTCCGAAAATCGGAAAACCACAATTATTCATCTACAACCGTTCAAAACAAAAAAAACGCGTTTTTCTTACTACCCTGGGTTGGCCTCCAAACTGCGTATAATCACGAAGCTCAGCTCCGCTCGCTGCTTGCGACATGTAATGTCGCAAAACCCATGCAATTTATTAATATTTATCCAGTGATATGCGTTGCCAGATGGAGAGGGATTGCTACATGGTTTGGAATATCGACGCAGTGCTCTTTATTCTCAACTTGTGTGCGGAAAGTTAGTAGAGCTTTGGGTGAAATGGAGCATGCCAATAGTGGTTTCTCGACACGCTCTTCAGAACTACTATCCCAATTCAAAGCTCATTATAAAAGTGGGACACTCCCTTTAAAGACTGAGGTTAGGTCGAGATCATCGATGCAGCAAGTAAACAAATTGGCCGGAACCCTGCAAAGAAATGACGGCGACGCTATGAAAATAGCGACGTCGCTATGGAAATAATGGTGACGCTATGCGTGGAATCGCGACGTTTCAGCACGGCACATTCCTATCACCCGCCTTCAGAACCGATCAATAAATATGCGATCGACAGCTGGCAGTCGACCCTCTCACGGAATCTCACACCACTGTCACAGTGTCGGGCGCCTGCTAATAAAAAATTGGTGCTAATTTCTGCCTGGATGACACAACTATTTCTGTCAGTACTTCACGGTATCAGAAAATTCCAAATAGCAGCCGGGGGGTCGGAACCAAAGTTCACGTTAGCTCTCCGCTCCCCGTCGCCCCCGTGGGATGCACCAACACCCAGTCGGGCTGACATCCCTAATCGATACGGAAGGGCAGTCGGTGCCTCACCGGCCGGCGAACTCCGCCGACTGGCTGCACGAGCTGTCCTCCCCCCCTCCTCCGCCCACCCCCGGGGCGGCAGCTTCACGCCTCGGTCAGGAAGCGGGACGTTTTCGACCACCGGCGGCTACGGCGCCGTGAGAGATGCGAGACGCGTGCCCCAAATGACTGACTCAGGCGAATGATGTCGGGATGAAATGGTTTGAATTCCAGCTAGACGGAGGACCACTTCCGATATAGCAGTACACAATGGAAACAGCGAGCGTCCAGCAGAAGCCTCCACAAAATATTTAACAATGTAGGTCGTTAACGCCAAACATCACGTGCATGTCGAACACAGAAATAAAACACTCGGAAAACGTGCGAGCAGGGCAGTGTTACACGTGGTTCGCACATAAATGTGATGGATGATTAATGACTGGGAAAATTTAAGTCAAATATGCGACATCCACGATGGCCCCTCGAAATGACAAAACTGATCAATCAGGTCCTCAGCACACATGGTAGATGACCGTGGGAAGCTGTCAGAAGCATACCACAACAAAGAGTTTTCCTCGTAAGTTAGTCGATGGATTCATCGGGCACCCTAGACCGTAAATACGGCAGACTTACAGGACACCCGTAAATACACTGTAGAAAAATGAATCCAGTTATATTGGGCCAAAATATATCGGAAGTTCACGGCTAACAGATTTCAGATGTAGCAAGCCAAAAAATATTTACTAAACTGAAATTTTTCGGGGTTTTGGGGTGCTTAGTTCCAAAGCGAAAACAGTGTAATGAAAAAGCAAATTTGCCTTCATTCAAAAGGGAACTGTCTGAACACGACTGGTGATGGTGATGGGTAATATGGTGCCGTCATAACACAGCCGATTTGCAGTGCCACGACGGCGACAAAAGACGCGGATACAGAGGAGGGGTCTGACCTGTGCAGAGGGGAAGAGAGGCCGAACGCCCGACCCCGACAGCGACGGTAGTTGCCCTAAGCCGTTCACCATCCTGCCGACCAAGGTCACACTAAGGTCAATACCATGTTACACAGGTGACCAAGGACAGGTCCAGACAGAACCATGAGGGAGCAACTACAAGAAATACAGCCACAGCGTTTTTTTCCTTTTTTAATATACAAGAAAAAGCAGATCGGCTTCACAGTCACACAGCACTTCACTTAAATTAGTAATACAACCCACGGCACAAGGCAGAGGGGTCGGGGGGAGGCAGGTGTTTAATACTGACCCGGGCAGGAGGTATGGTCCTATCTGCGGCAGCGGCTGCAGCACAGGCAGCTGCTGCAGCGCCCCCGGCGACGTCGCCGGAGAGCCGGCGCGACGGCCCTGCTCCCCCTCGGGAGAGCCAGGCCGCTCTCCTGCCGAGCGGAAAGGTCACGGTCCGGAGATGACTGCAGCGACGGCTGGTCTCGTATAAAAAGGCGGAGTCATGGACAGTCGACACTAATGGGCCTCATACAAAACAGTCTCAATAAACAGGCCTCGTACAAAACGGTGCAGTCACTGACAGTGGAAAGAAATGGAGTCATGGGCAGTGGAAAGAAATGGAGTCATGTGCAGTGGAAAGAAATTGAGTCATGTACAGTGGAAATGAATGGAGTCATGAACAGTGGAGAGAAATGGAGTCATAGGTAGTCGAAATAAAGAAAACTCATACCAAACGGTGGAGTCAAGGACAGTCGAAAGAAACAGGCCTCGTACCAAACGACTGAGTCGTGAAGAGTCGAAAGAAACAAGTCTCATTTCGTACCATACGCTAGAATAATGGACAACAAATACGAGCAAGTATCTTATGGCAGCTGATTATAAACAGCTGAATAGAAAATTGCACAGTTAAAAATCATGAGTAGCCGAGTAAAGTTTGAAGAATGGCACCACCGGTTTGACATACAGTACGAAAATTCCGCCAACTCCAGGGTGAAGCCAGAAACAACTATTCAACAGATAAAGAGGACTACAAAGACAAATACATTCTGAACGACACTGTTACACAGCATTTCACCAAGCAGTGTATAGCATACACGTACACGTCATGAGGACATCTTACCGTATGAGGACATCTTACCGTCGGAATCCACCTGGCCGGTTTTGGCGTTCTGTTCATGCGCCTTCAGGTCAGCTTCAGGGATGCCCTCCATTCCATATATCTCTATTTCTATGTTGTTCCGATTTGGAACTGCATTTGGTACCTTGTCTACTGTTTCTTTGTGAACCTGCAGACAGGCATTGCGTCAAAAGGCGAAGCTACCAGATTCGAGGGATGCTGTTCAGTGGAGATATTACAATTACACTTAATCAAGACATATATTGTATGCATATCGCATAAACGTATCCTCTGAAGTGTTAAAGGGAATGTGGCACCTTCACAACGTGATTTTAACTGAGATAGCCAAGTTGTAAAGCAGGTCGAAAAACCCGGTACTCCATATTTCATTTGACTTGGAACTCGATATTTCCGTAGAAAAAAGCTAAAACCTACCTGACACCAGCCCCCTCAGCCCCCGTCGCCGGGCGGTCATTGTTGTGAGCTGCTGGTGTGACGACATATGCTGACTTCACGATGAGCATAAGCCAATCGAAGCCCTTGAAGCGTTTCAAGTATGGTAGTGGTTGCCAGATAGTGACATCATCCACAGTCTGATATTTCTTTCTCTTTCCAGAGGAGTATTTTTAAAAACCAAATATTGAGCTTATTACATTTTTCAGAGAAATCATGAGTTGTTTCATTATTTTTGGCTAAAAGTACGCCTAATTTCACTAAATTCCAGGATTCGACCAAGGTGCCACATTCCCTTTAAGAACGAAAAAAGCAATCACGGCTCTTTTCCAATGGTAGACATACTATCGAAAACTACGATTTAAAACAAACACAAAAATACCTTTCCGTTAAGTAACGTACGTTTCAGTAATCGATCAGTAGGCACTGGGCAGACAAAACTTCACTATTTCAAAAGAAAACTTGCCAATAACAATACCAAATCTATTATACCCTGCATCATCTGGATTTCGAGCTCCAATACCGCAATGCGATGACTTTCGGTAAGCTATTTAAAGGGAATGTGGCACCTTGGTGGAATCCTGGAATTTAGTGTGATTAGGCGTACTTTTGCCGAAAATAATGAAACCACTCATGATTTCTCTGAAAAAATGTACAATAAGTTCAATATTTTGATTTTTAAAATATTTCTCTAGGAAAAGAAATAAATATCTGCCTGTGGATGATGTCATGATCTGGCAACCACTACCATACTCGAAACGCTTCCAGGGCTTCGATTGGCTGATGCTCATCCAGTTGTCAGCATATGTCGTCACACCAACAGCCATGACACCTGTGGCCTGCTATGTCGTCACACCAACAGCCATGACAACTGTGGCCTGCTGCTAAAGGTACATGAGGATTACATCGCAGGTAGGTTTTAATTTTTTTCTACGGAAATATCGAGTTCCAAGACAAATGATATATTGGGTACCGGGTTTTCTGACTCGCTTTACAACTTGGCTATCTCAGTTAAAATAACATTATGAAGGTGCCACATTCCCTTTAAAAGCATCCCCTATTGCTGGCAGCGTGCAGGGTCACCGCTCTCTCTACGCGCAGCACTACATAAGTCACGGACGTTAGAACACCCCCAAGCAGATGACGACTCTGACCGTTAGCTAGCAAAGGTTCCTGATTAGCAGCACCTGATCGGCATCCAGCTTTCTTACCTGCATGCAGTGGATGGAGAGCCCCGGTCCTGTGTACAGCTTCTTGTGGCAGATGTGACACTTGAAATGCTTCGCTTTCTGGTGTTGAATGAGTATCTTCTCGTCGTCGAATTCTCGGTTGCAGTACCTGACATAGCTGGCTAAGGAACTTGTCGTGGTGCAACATGGCTTAGCAGGCAGATCAAGAACACCCCCCCCCAAATTGTAGCATAATTTTTCATATCAACATTTTTCTTTTTTTGTACTTCTGTGTATGCTGATCCATTTGCCATTAAAATAAATGACTTCCTTGCCTAAGTTTAATTAGGTAGGGACAAAGAAAGCATGTGGCACAAGGAATTATTCATGTGTGCAGCAATGATATAAAATGCAGGAAATAGGCAATGCCAGTAATAACCGAATGTCTTAAAATGTTTTCACTGTTTTTCCACTTCTCTTAAAATATCAGTACAATAAAAAACATGTTTTCATAAACACACTCAATTTTCTGGGGCTTCTCATTTGCATGGAAAATCAGGAATTGTTATGTTTGGAAATCATATTTAGAGGTTAATTGGAACATGACAAATAAAGCCAAGGCAATCATAATGTCAAATAATATCAGTGATGTGCCCTGCTACTCCACTAATTGAAAAAAATGAGGTGATGAACACCAATCAAGGGGCAGTATTTTGCTGCCTGTCACAGGACTGAGGCTTCTCTCTAGGAACTGGTCCTATATGCTTTACACAATGACTGCCTGCTGTTGTGCTGCTAGAAAAAGCACAGCAGCATGGCAGTAACAGCCTACCATTTTGAGAAAGGTAGATTAGTAATGTGTCTTATTTCTTATATGGCTGCAAATACCATATGCACCTGTTTCACTGCTGTTGCCTTTCTGGAGGGTAGGCTAGAAACCCTGCTGGAAAAATGGCACTGATTGACTGAACAAGGCTCAAGGTAACTGAGGTAGCAATTTCAAAAATTTGGTTGCAGTGTACACCTCTGCAACTAACTAATCTACTTATTCCAATCACTAATTACTCTATGAAAGGTGAATAAGCACCAGCAAATGCATGATGTGCATGGAAACAATCAGCCATTTTTACTTAAGTCTGCAGGAAAAATCTGCACATATGAATCTTCCCATGTAATTCTGGTCCCAAGATTAAGTATATGTTGTTTTATGTGGCAAATATTGATATTATTTAGATTTATAGGTTAAATAACAGCAAAATCAGGACACATTTAGCACTATCAGTTTTCTAAGCACTTAGTTTCCATGGCCAAAATGTGATAGGGGTAAGACCCCCATTCAGGGTGCACTGTGGAGCTGTCGAGTCCATAAAGTGTTATTTCCCCAGCACTATAGCATGATTATAGCACTATAGCACTATAGCATGATTATAGCACTATAGCACTATAGCATGATTGGTGCAATAGCACTCAGCACTCAGTGGCAGGCTTCTTGATGCTGTGTTTGGGGCAGCTCAAATGATGCCCCAAGTGGGGCATGCATTAGGTTGCTGGGGCAAATTTTTTCCACTGGCACAAGCTTTTCATAGCATACTAAAGACAGGCCACTAAAATCAATAGTCACTATTTCTTTTCTCTATTTACCACTTATCGGTGCTCAGTGTCTGCCTTGGTGACAGTGCTACCCCAAGTGTCAGTTTCTGCGCCAAGGTTACCATACCTACCCCAAAGATGGGCAAAAGCTATCCTGAACCAATAGGCCTGCCCCAAGATCTCAACGAAACCTTCCACCTTCTGCAGACTGAGTGCCATAATGCTGAGTAACTAGGACTTGATGAACTTGATTAAAACAAATTAACTACCTACAAAAAGTATGCAAATTCTCCAAGTTTTGAGAAGTGTGGAAACAGGGTAGTCATGTAAGAAGTTATTATTGGGCAGAAATAATATTACAGGTTACTTTGCGCCAGGACTCTAGCAGCCCCCAACACTTCCTTCAAATTATGGCAGATTTTGAAGATTAGCATACACTTCCCACACAATGAAAAAGGATACCAACACCATGGCTTCTGTTGCTTCTTTTTCTTCCTCCCCATATCAGTCCTGCAGCTTCTTACAGGTATGAGGTAAGCCTTCTTTCAGTTTATATCAGTCCAGCTACTTAGTACATGAACAAGAAGAGAATTTGAGCCTGCTCACTAGGTAGTCTTTGGTGACGCTCAAAAAAGTGTGAAAAAGTTTTCACAGCAAATTGGTCAGGTGAGAGAGGAAAACTGAGCAAAAAGAAGTAGGTAGAGATCAGGAACTCGCGAACACAGGGTGAGGTTGTCCCGACCAACCTTACAAAAGCACGAGCTGCCCGTGTTTTCCGTAGATATACTATTGATAGGCTTATTATCCACTTTTTCAGAGAAATCCGCCACCAATTCACCAAATCCAACAAAAAGCTTTCCACTTCAGTATCCGAAACGCTGGACAAAGGGCTAACATCTACTACTATTGCACTTGCAACACGCGCACGCGAGAGAAGAAACCCGACGCTCTCCCCCGAAAGATACACCACCACTTCTCGCCGCAATCGTCAACAAATGGCGTCTTTCAGAAAATGTACGCATGCGCAGACTTTTGCCAGACAAAACTAAACCTCTAAAAGTCGCTAACCCTGAAGACTTCTGTGACTGAAGGCTCTAAAATACAACTTACCTTCGCACCGCAACAAATCGGTGCTTTTGCAGAACATCACACACCTTAGCGGCAAGTAGCTGACCCCCTATATCCCCTTCGTCAGATAAAACTAAAACCACTCTCCTCAGCAAAATTTTCCTCCACCACAAAAACAAGTATGAAAGACACCAGCGTTGCAGCGAGCAAAGGTACGAATCGGCGCTAAAATTTCCGATTCAGATTGTCCAGCGGGAAGGCGGTTCAGGTTGTTATACATTCAGGTGCGGATCCATTTCCATACTCACCAAATTTTCGCCGATGCGCACTGTTACGCGGGGGCATCTTCTCTCCTCTCGTAATGTTCAGATAAGAAGCAACACTAACCACGGCGGCGCAGCGCAGTTGGCCTGTCGCCTGGTCTTGTTTACGACTTTCACAATATTTTAGATCGAAGTAAGCAGGTCATGTCATCAATCCAAGTGATGATCCAACCTAAAACAAGAAAATGTTAACCCTTGCCCCGGCAGCGGGTGCAAGCCACCTTCCTGGTGGGGGGGGGGGGGGTAAAAAAGACACCCACGATCTCAAAAGCTGAGAGCTAGAAAAAAGCGCAAAACGGCAATCGAAAGCTCTTCAAAAATGATATCGAAAATACTTTGGTCATTTTTCTCGTCAGGTCAATATCAAGGTCACCGGAGGTCAAAATAGGTCAAAATTGTTAATAGGAGGTATACTAAGAAACGCTCATATATCTCAAAAACTATGATAGCTGGATACATTTTTTAACACCATTCGAAAGCTCTTGAGTTGCTCTTTCATTACCGTGGCAATGATTTTCGGGTTAGGTCAAAGCCTAGGGAGCTACAGGTCATTGAATATTGGGAATGTCCATAGCCAACCATGCATAAAGGCGTTTCCTTTTTCGCTAATAACCTCCAAACCAATCAAGATGCACGTCATAGTTGATGCACCATTGCAATACTCTCGTCAATACGAATCGAATGAATTATTGTTGTCAGGCCAAATTAAAAAAATTACCTGACCCGCAGGTCAACGGTCTGACCCAACTTGACCCGGTATAGTGATGATGTGACTAGTCCGGTATAGTCATCTGACTTGCAGTTACTATAGAAACACTTTGGTGACAAAATAAAAGTTTTATCTTTGTTTATTCAAAATTGATAAAGCAAAACACCAAACAAATCATTATTTGACCTAAGGCGACCTTTCAAACGTCACAAGTAAAAATTTTCGGTATAAACTTCAGAAATGGGCTAAGAGCAAGCCTTAACCGATGATTGAAGTTGATTCCATCCATACTTACTGAGAAAAGCTCATTTCATGATTTCCCCATGTTTTTACAATGGGGAGGTCATGCTCTGCACATAATCTTAGGTCAAAAATATAAAAAAACCCGGAGCATAAGTTGTAGCTCCTGGTGGGCCCAATATGTGGTATGAGTTTCGACTTGATCGCTTAACCCTCCCTAGTTATGCAGTCCTACGCATTTTTTTAGGTGAGGTCACTTCACCTGGCCTGGTGACCTGACATGACCTTGAGCTAAAATTTTCAAGAAAGATGTAAAAATGATGAAGGAACAGCTAGACCAAGTTTGGCGGCGCTGTGCACCGCCGTTTTTTTGGCAACTCGGGCGAAGGTTAAGGGGTGCAGCAGGAGAGAGCACGCTTCACATATTGGTGTAAGCCACGTATCACGTAATGATGTAAACGAGTAAAAATGTTCTGGCAACCTTGGTCTTTCATATTAACGACGTGGAATTACGTCAGGATCATGACCTCACCCTTGAAAATTATCAGGGCAATTTTCCTGAATTTATTAATGTCGTAGACAATATAGCCATGACGTTTATTTTGATGTCATTGTGTTTGGTTTGCCACTTCGGTTGGTATGCCATGCATTTGCCGCCTTTGACGTAACCCCGGGTCAAATGGTGCCTGTATATTTTCTATAACCATCTGTGTCAGTTATTCTGCCACAAAACGTAAGTTTCCATTTTGCATAGGCGGATCCAGAATTGCCGATCGGGGGGGACCTTCCGGGAGGGGGGGGCATCCGGACCAGGGGGCGCCACTTTTGACCGGCAAAACCTATCAGGTGGGCGCCTGTCTTGTCTCCATGTCTTTTTGCTTTGTTTGGCGATTTGAGGGGCGGAATCCAAGGCATACAATAAACAAGCTTGTTTCCAAACACGCCCACAATTACAGCAAAACGATATTTAAAAAGAAACAGTAAGAACCATAGCAGCGTCATTCCACAACGGCAGTAATTGATGATAGTAATAGGGACAGAACAACCATGGAAACCAGAGCACCTCAGGTGCGAGCGCCAAATATGGCCCTATACATGGTTCTAACTCAGCATAGGGAAGAGGCATTGTATTGTATATATTGTAGGTAAAATAATAACAAGACTACAAAAAAACTACAGCAAAACAATACCCTCAAGAACCGGATTTTCCAAAGTGGTACCGCATGATCACTAGATTGACAAGCTCCGAGCCTCGTTTTGCTTTTCGCACTGACTTCAGCTGTATTCTGGTCACAAGAGAGCAAGCGTACGAAACAGTTCCAGGTTTTAAATCTACTGACAATGGCGAAAAACGAGCGAACAGTCCAACATCGTACCTGCCAAAACAGTGGACAACACATTACAACTATTAAGCATTTCTTTGTTTAGCTTTCATCTCGCCCTGAAGACTACAGCAGACCACCCTCATAGATAAGCTACTCATTGCAGCCGCTCACTTCACAGACGACACACATCGGTGCATACACATCACAGAAAACACGGTCAATCTCCGCACTCCAGTATAACTTAGTTGAATGATACAGGACAACACGAGTGATGAAATAGAAAACCGCAGTCTGTCTTTTTGAAATTCGCAAATGCACTGCTATTTTCAGCTTTAAATTTCGACAGGAAACCGCCTAAAGCTGAATACCATGTAACCCCACAACCCGCAGAGATTGCAACCACTCGCAACTGAATTGATTTGAAGTGCCTATGAGCGTGGCAAGTGCGAGCCGGATTCCTTCAAAATAAGTCATGAAAATACAGCACCACAAAACTTGTGTGCGACTTCCCATGCGGAGATAGGCGATCAGGATAGGACTGAGGATCAGGAATAAAGCGATCGCGTTTTCCGCGACACTTAAGCATGGATGAGGATAGAGCTGTAATGGATCCAAACGTTACCAATTTCAATGTTTTATATTTCTGGTGCACCAGTAATGTTTCCCTTCACTCCCTCCACTTTCCCTTCACCTAAACGTTCATAGAAAGTTTCACCCTCTGCAGTTTACTCTTCTTTATACCCGCACCGTAAGGATAATATTTACAATCGTGCAGCCAGATCTTGTTGGATGTGGATTGAAGAGAATCAGATTAAAACCCGGTCTCCATAGCCAAAAGCTCGATCGGGATCGTAATTGTGTCCAGATAAACCGTCCGAATTCGGTTGAACTTGTGCATGGGACCTAGGTCTTAGTGGTACGGCATTCCGATGATTTCTGTGTTATTCCATTATCAGATCGTGCAATATCTCTGATATTCTACGCCTTATAATAATAATCAGAATTCCACGTAAAGCACACTAACCAGTGGACCAACCACGGTCTACTCCTTTCTCAGAGATCACAATACATTTTCTTTTCTCCCCTAGTATTCCTGAGCCCATCCGCCAGTTCATCTCAATTTGCCAGTCTGTCAATTTCTCTCAGTCTGTCAGCTGTCAGCCAGTTTATCTCAGTCTGTCAGTCAGTATGTCTGCTAGTTGATCTTAGTCTGTCTTCGAGCCCGTGTCACAGTCTGTCTTTATCCCACCTCACCTGCCTCAAACTGTCGGTACACGACAAGCACATAGTTATTAGCACGTCATATTCTGTTCACACCAGTCACACTGCTCCGCTTCACAACCACATCTTGATTCCTCAACATGGAAGCACCCTAAGACAAAATTCACGACCATTATCATTTGCGACTTCGATAAAATTACTTACAATTTTTTTATAAATTTTATCCAAGTTGTTCTCAGATCGAATGCTGAAGTCGGAGTCTCACTAAAGTCATCAAGGGACTTGTCACGGAGACCCCAACCCCACCACCCGAACGAGCAACTCCTAGAATGAAGGGTTGATTTAAAAGTCAAAGTTTAACGTCCCACAAAGCACAGGGACGGCCGCCCCGCTCAGGTCACCCTCTCACCAGTCAGTTGCCAGCCGACCTGTACGTCGGGTAAACTGTTGAGCGCCGGAGCGTCTCAGGGGAACCGATCCCAAGCCTGGACATGCACTGCCACTGCATGCTTCTGAGCAGCGGGTCGGAGCCCAACGCTTTACCAACTGAGCTACCGGGGCGGCTTCGGTCACTTCGGTCAAAACTCTCTAAGAATCCGCAAAAAATCTGACATTTAATATCAAATTGTTGTTAACTCTCGACTAAACGTGCAATCATACATGACGACGTTCGTAAGATTGACCTGTTCGTTTTCACACACACCACTCACAGCTCATCCCAAAATCAGTATCAACCTTGCCGCCCCGGTAGCTCAGTTGGTAGGGCGTTGGGCTCCAGCCCGCTGCTCAGAAGCATGCAGTGGCAGTGCATGTCCAGGCTTGGGATCGGTTCCCCTGAGACGCTCCGGCGCTCAATAGTTTACCCGACGTACAGGTCGGCTGGCAACTGACTGGTGAGAGGGTGACCTGAGCGGGGCGGCCGTCCCTGTGCTTTGTGGGACGTTAAACTTTGGCTTCTAAATTAACCCTCCATTGAGGGAGTTGCTCGTTCAGGCGGTGGGGTCAGGGTCTCCGTGACAAGTCCCTTGATGACTTTAATGAGACTCCGACTCCAGCAGCCTTACCAGGAACAACTTGAACAAAATTTATAAAAAAACCTCGCTTCAGCAGGTGGTCTCCAGGTGGCTCGCCAAAGGTGGCGCTAGTGTCTCCACCTGGCGGACCAGTCTCTCCAGCAGGTGGCGCTGGGTGTCGTCCAGCAGGGGATGCAGGTCTCCCTCCAGCCCATACAGCGCTGACAAGTGGCGCCGCCGCACGGCCAGACTGAGAGACTGCAGTAGTAGGTACAGAGACTCCGACATGTGGCCACCTACCGGAAGTTACCCGAAATAAACCGCGGCACAGTCATATAATCGCCTGCTGAAGCACCGTCCATAAACTGGGCTTCACTATTGAAGTGGAATAGCCCCAGCTCCTTTTAAAAATCGGCAAAACAAACACGAAGAAAACGCACACAACTGTACGCTTCTCGCTTTTTAACAAACACAAACGAGCTATATCATCCAAGGGGTAAACAAAAACTGTCATTTGACATCATAATTCATATGGTAACCTGGCCTCGATTGCGGCAAACTGACCTGACCGCGCGTCAGGTTTGGAGAAGCGCGTCAGAAGCGCCGAGTGCATCGGTTTGAGTCGTGTCGCCGGCAGCTCCATAGCGAGAAGCAGCAGCAGCTGACAAACCTCACACCTGGCGGCGGCAGAGCAAAGCACTGATGTACAAACATAACAGAAGATGGAAGCAGCGCCGCAGCGACATGGATGCCACCGAACACCGCATTCTGTCCTTTTCAAATCAGACGCCGGGGCTGTTGCTTCAACAGGGGGATGGTACTGGAACTAGCGCCGGGAGAATAATATCGGTCTTCCCCGGTTTGTGCCCCGGAGCAAGAAGGCAAATTATCCGAATTCATCACCACGACAGTTTTTTTATAACGTCTCGTTGAACTCTCGGTGTAATTTTGAGAAGGTACCTGTTCCAACACGGACATCAATGTCGTGGATCTCAATAAGCAGGTAACAGCACCCTACCATCATACCCCGCACACCCCATCCTTGCATCTTCTTCCATAGCTGTTCTTAAAACTTCACGGTCATCACGAAGGCGCCGAAAGCCGCATTGTGTTTGTGATGAACACTTCCTGGGCTGTATTCCCAGAGCCTGATTGTGTATGTGCCGTCACCATGCCGCCCGGGCGAGGTTTCGAAACTGAGAGAATGACTACAAGGCATTTTGTCTGACCAGCGCAGGTAGTCGCCGCAGGCGCCGGCGGCCGGTCGTTCGCAGCACTCATCAATAGCAGCTCGCATGTCGTCCAGGGTGGATAGTGCCTCCTCCAGCTCCACTGTGAACAGACGAGAGAACGTTTAGTGCGGAGAGATAGTCGATAGAGCCTCCTCTTGCTCAACTGTGAACGGATGTAGGGCTGAACGGAGGAGAGAGGAGTTTGTGGAGAAGAGTGATTGAAGGAGAGGTGGTGATTGATGGAGAGAGGGTGATTGAAGATGAGAGGTGAGTGGGGAAGATAGTGAGTAGTTGGGGGAAAAGTAACTAACGATTGGCAGAACAATGCCCACACACCAAAAGCATGACTGGGCGAGGTAAGGATGAATGGAGAAGAGGAATAATGGGAGGAGGTGAATGAAGGAGAGATGTATTGGAGGCAGGCGCAAGGGACGACACCAAAATAGTTACTACCCAATAGGGGAGCATATACTCACCAACGCACACCCGAAAAATCATCAAATGTTGCATTGCGTCAAATATAAACCAGATCCCAGATAATAAAGCGTCATGAAACAATACTCGTCTGCCATAATCAGTGGAATTGCAGAATTTAGCACTCGGCACTCACCTAACTCCAGCTGACACTCTGCACTCAGTTTGCGGCTCTCCAGGGACCCCGGCGGCGCTTGTAGATCCGCAGCGTCCTGGCAAAGAATACACACAGTTAACGTTCACAGACAGCACACACCACTACATACAAGCTTACTCGTCCCCGAGAGTCCGGCAGCCCTGCAAAAAGTACACCCAGTTACCCATCACGAGCACGCAACGTTACCTCTCACCAAGCGATTTGCAGCCCTAAGGCAGTTTAAATTCTATGGAAGGTGATTTAAGTGCTGTTGTCTGGATGTGTACATGATGGATGTTTTTTACTGTGAAATACATGCGTATGGACGGAAGCGAAGATGTGTCAGCCCCTCCACGACGCCGGCGGGGGTATGCCATTCCTGAAGACCAGCCAGGACCAGTACCTTCATACTGAGGAAGGTACTTAAACCGCGATCAGATCCAGTTGGAGGTTTTTAACAGGAACGACCTCATGAGAGGCCTGGAGAGGAGAGGGACAGGATACGTCTCCGGAAGGAGTTGGTCAGAATTTAGTGTTCCATTTCTCGTTTCCCATAAAAAGCGCAGCATTTTTTTCAGGTGACGGCCGAAGCCCTGTATTTGCTTTTAAACATTAATTCTGACAAACCCAATATCAAAAATCCACCTGAACCTCGTCAATAACATCTAACAAAGGTAACCATCCACCCCCCTCCCCACCCAACTTTCCAAGGACCTCAACACAGGCAAAAGGGATACAGACACAGTGCCGAGGAGAGACAGTTACAGATACGAAGTGAGATGCACAAATGAGGTGGTCACAGATAGGTAATATGACGACATGCATTAGATGCCAGTCACACGCGTCACAGTAACAGTCTGGAAACAGCTCTACTCTCCCTGCTGCCTTCTCCTCCTCCCAATCTGCGACACGGAGAACGGGGCCTGTCGGTGGGAACATCCCCACTCCATAGAGATTTCCATTTATTTATATGAATTTCAATTTTGTTCATGTGTTTTGCAATAGTTCCCTCCGTATAACAATGGGTAGATATTTCATTCCTTAAATGATTCAAGCACGGGTGGGTGGGTTCATCTTGGCTTAATTTGCACTTGACTATATACTGTTTTGTTAGAAGCAATATTAAGTTAACTACTGGTGGCGCACTTGGACAACCCAATATTACTGTTTCGTAACTTGGAAAGTCTTGACCTAGTCTGAAAATGGTTTAAAGTTGTGGTAGAATTAAGTTCCATAGCGGCTTTACTCTATCGCATTCATAAAAGAAATGTCTCATGTCGTCAACCTGAAAACAATGTGTGCATAAGGGGCTTCCAATCATTCCACGAGTTGACAAAAATTTCCGGGTGGGTATATATCGATTGATTATTCGGAAGTGAAGAGACTGAATATTTGTTGACATTGTGCATTTATATGGAATCTCAAACACTTCACTCCAATTTGGTGGCCTCACATCATAGGAATCCCATCTACCTACAGCACTGGGTATTTGTTTTTTAAGCTGTTTGACATAAAAATGTCGAACAACATAGTGCTTTACAGGTACTGGTTTGTCGTCCTGGCACATTAAAACTATGTCATTTACCAATGCGGGGTTCATTCTACCCCCTGGATCTCGTAACTTAGTTTTCCATAAACTTGGAACAGCTAACATAAGTCGTTGATGTGTGAGAAAATTTGTTCTCAAATTAGGAAAGCTTTTGCTTAATTTGATCGAGGCTCTTCAAATGACCATTCTCGTTCACAATATGATCAATTATAGTTACCCCGACCGTATAATAGTTTTTAAAGAATATCGGGTTTTTGTTGAGAGTAATGTCGTCATTGTGCCACAATGATTGAGTCCGAATTTGACCTGCGCTGACTATTTCAAACAAATTAAGTTTTTGAAAGCTCGTTATTGCTTGTTTATAAAACTTGGGAATGTTTATCTTTTTATGAATTTAAGGCAGCTTCGAATACGGGTAACATCATTTAGCTCGAAATTAGAAAATCTGGATTGAAGGAGCTTTCGCCAGTCTGATTCAGGATTTGAGCATATCTGCTTGATCCATTCCATTTTAATTGAAATACAGAATTTTTCAATATCGATAGCACCTAATCCACCATACTTTATTTGTTGGCAGAGCACTTCTTCAGATACTTTTGGAGGCCTCCCGTGCCAAATAAATTTCATGATGAGGCTTTGAATCTGGCACATAACAGCTTCGGAAATTTGCGCAGCATTTATCAGGAGTCAGGCCCATTCTCCTAAAAATTAAACCCGTGAGGCACTGACTTAACACTTACGCCAACACAAACATCCCTGCACAATCTTCTTGCATGACCCTTTGAAGGACAATATGGACACACCATCTATCTTCAAATCAGGCAATTCCCCATGGAGTGTCAAAAAGACAACCGCAAAGACGGACAGAGAACGAGAAGAGGCAGCGTCCGTCTTTATCTTCACGTCACTTTTCAACCAGCACTTCAATTCCACAAGATTGAAGGCTTTCTTACACCCGGCAATCTCGTAATCACCTTAACTGGAAGAAATACAAATTCCCATCTGACTAGACCCTTAAACGATTTGCAAATATTTATGTTGAAAATAATGTTGCAAACCTCCTGTTTCACACCAATTTCAAGTAACACCAATTTCACAAACCACTATAAGGTTAAGATTAAATATGATTATGTGGCTAACACTGCACAGATGCATGTAAATCAAGAATGAAACCAACCATGAGATCGTTCTCCCCGGTTCCCGCCCCGTCTCCATCTGACCCCCTCCCCACCTGGTAGTAGAGCAGCGCCTGGCCGGTGCGGCCCAGCCCGCGCAGCGCCGAGGCCAGCTCCAGACACTGCCGGGCCGCCAGGGGCCCCGCTGCGCCTCCAGCTGCTGTCGGATGGCGGCGTTGTACAGACTGATGGCCGCCTGGAGGTCGCCTCCCGCGTCAGCGCCGCCGCTCTCCACAACCTCGCGGTGCGCCTGATGAACAGGGAGATGGATAGTACGATCTAGGGGGAGTCCACGGACAAGCTAGCACGCTCATCACGATTCTGAGTTGGATAGTCCAGGGCAATATGGAGTTAATCGCAGTGACGGGCCGCACGGCAGCTTGGTACAGTGGCACCACCTAGAAGTATATTTAGAAAATTCCAAATGACCAGGGCTGGCGAGCACGGGTAGGGATTTTGTGTCACCACTAACTGAGCTAAATGTGATATGCTACAAAATATAGGTTCTAAGCTATCCTAATTGCGAAGAACAAAAATACAGAGTGATACTTTGGGCCCTGACCCAGAACCTTGTCAGGGCCACAGATTTAGAAGGCAACACCTTATCACTAGGCCCATGCATATCCCAAACAAGGACAGCTCCAGACTTGAGCATCCAAAATTTAACATCTACATTTTCTATTAAACACCATCAGACTTGAACGCTCAAAATCTTCAAAACTGAAGAACCAACTGCTATAGATAGGCAAACCTGACCGTTCTTCGCACCCGTTTACACCCGCGCTGACGCTGACCTTGAGGAAGCAGCGTGCGGCGTCCAGCAGCGCCTCGCTCTCGCCGGCTCGGCTGGCCAGTGTCTCCTGGCACCTGGCGCGCGCCAGCTGACACAGACCGGCGTAGGCGGGCAGCTCCCTCTGTCGCAGCCGCGCCGCCAGCCGCCCGAACTCCTCCGAAGCCTCGGCCACGTTCGGCTTGCGGAGGAACCGTCTGTATACGCGGCACACGCAGGATATGTCACCGCCCGGTCGGCCATGTGCATTCGTACATTTTGTGACAATCCCCGTCGAGTTAATGCGTAGAGGATTCAAGTTAGCATCTTTCACCACCGGTCTCTTGGCGCAATTAGCAGAGGCGCCGCGTTTGCGTTTGGGAGGTACCTGGATCGAGGCTGACCTATGATTGCCTTTTCCGCGGCCGCCTGCTACGAGCGGTACACTAGAGAGCGCGCGCCTTAAAAGAGGAACAAACGTCGTAACAGCCGACGTCCCTGTTTGTGGGTGCACCGGTCTGATAGACCTTTCAAGGGGGTGTCAAACTTTTATCATGGCTTTTTAAACTCATCAGATAACAATTTTGTAGAGCGGGTCGATAAACAACTACACGCAGATTTCATTCCAACCAAATATTTGTATATGAAAGTTCCGCACGCTTCAAAATCCAAAATAAAAGTCCTTATGTCCCGATTTTGAACCATGAAAAATCCTTTTCCATCTGGCAACGTGATAAATAGTGCCTAGGTGAAAGAGCATGCGTTATCAAAGGCATCTCCCAAACATTGTGTGGAAGATGCGTTTGATAAAAATATCATAAAATGAGGGCAACTGTTTTATGCATTGCGTGTTGGCTAAGGGGAGAAAAGGGAGGACCTTCTGACTGGTGTGGGATTATGAAGAGTGGTGGACGGGGGGGCTGCGTTTGTGCGTTTTCGTGTGAGCTTGTTTTCGTTTATGTTCTCTGATTCTTGTTAACCCTATACAGAGAATATAGAACAAATTATTGTCGAGTTCCAGAACCACATAGGTACTTTTCTGGAACGAAATAAAAAAGGGATGCTATAACACTTTGACAGTACACAAGAAATACAAAGGAACATTTAGGAATGAAATAGTTAAATGTTTTATTCAGACAGGACAAGCGAGATCAAATCCCGGTAGGTATCGTATCACGTATCAGCTTCATATCTTACATGTTTGTGTTCTCAGTAACTTTTAATTTGGTCCCCCATGCTTGACTAAAGTATATGGTTCCAAATAATTTAAAGATGTACCTTAGAATACAATTAGAACACCTAAAAATCCGAAAGACTATTGCAAAGAAATGACAATATGCCAGGGAATGGGTGAATTCCCAGCACTTACTTTTTCAGCTTATTTGATATGGCCTGGTACTCATCAAAGAATGACTCCTTGATGTCCTCTTGTTGTATCCATCTTGGAGAGGTAAAAATGTTGCACCAGACCTCAAGGAATCTTCTTTTCCGCACTGAAAAATAATTGGCCAATCATTCCGCTGTCGGTCATAGTCGACAGTATTGGCAGACGTCGGAGAAGGCAAAATTCAGCCGGCCACAGTCTGGACTTGGAGTCTAGACTGACCGCAATTGACCAGGCCTCATTTCCTTCCAAGCTTGCAGTGGGATGTTATTCCACTACCATCAACGGTGTTTACTGCTTAGCTCGTGCTAAGTTCAAATCTCATTATAAAGTTGTGGCGTTGAAGCCGTACACACATTTATTGATCGTACAAAGCAGGTTAATACACACAAAGAGAACAAATAAATTGCCAATCGTTGACAGGACATTGTCAGACATAACAGCATTGCCGTAAAACACAATAGTGTCCATTAAAGAGGAGGACCAGGAGACTGGGATGTAGGGACGACGCTTAGAGTTTGCCACCGACCCAAGGCGACAGTGGCGCACGCGTACGTCCACGAGCGGCGTCAGCACGCGAGATGACTGTATGGAAAGATCACCCCACGCGGATCCCCCGGTGGCGACCAGGCAGAGCCCGGCGGCGCTGCGTGGTCGCCGTACAATGGCGGAATGCCATACATCCCCTTGTAAGAGGGTGAATGCTGGGGTACTGCGATATTTGGGATGATATACCAGTTTCTTAATTTTTTTGCTAGCAATGCTGGAGAAGTTACACTAAAAACAATTTTACAAACAATGCTTTTAGTGGAGATGCAATGTGAGTTCAATAAAATAACATGCTACTACTCCTCGGGCCTGGGGGCTCCCAATTGGGGGAGGTCATGACCCAAGCTGGGGCCATGGAGACCTTCTGTCAAGGTCACAAAGGCCTATGAATTTGAGCCATTGATGGTCAGCTAAGGCAGCTGTAGAGTCAACAGCTACAACTGCAAAGGAGGCATTCCACTGTTTTATCTGAGGTTACAAAAGAGAACACTTCTTAGGAGAATACCTAGGGCCCATGAACAATATTCTTCTTTGAACATGCCACAAGACCTTCAGCTTAAAAACCAGACCTCCATAATTGACCCTGTTCCTGTGTTTTATAAAAATAACAGCTCTACTGAAAAAGACAAGTGAGCTCCACTGCTTAAGACACCTCTGGCACAGGCATATAGTTCTACTCTCATAGAGTTTGAAAGAGGCTATGGGAGCAGAACTTTCAAAAGCAGCAGCATACCTGGTCCTTTTATTATGTAGGTATTGTGAATGCAGAGCTGCATAGTGTCAGCACTATACAGGAACAACCACAGATTTGGGAATGGAGAAGGTAGCCTCTAACTATGCAGGTGGAAGCTTGGGTGGAAGAATATATTTTTCCACCTAATTCAGAATAAATTTTGGAGAAATAGAAAGATGAGTGCCTGAAAAACCCACAGGTTGCCAGATTTTGTATCTTGCCACACTGTCTTAAGGCTGACAGATTCAATTCACCTTGCCTCTAAGTCTAACATAGTTTTCAAAACAAAAATACTAATGCAACTAAAAAGCTAATGCAGTCCCAATTCCTAACAATTATTATGTATAATAAGACTTTATGAAAATATTGATAATCAGAAACAAGGCTGAGAAGCCATGGAAAAATTTGCACGCCTCATCAGCACTAAAGTTCAAATTTAATATAAGGTAAGAAATGTGTTCTCTATCTTCATTCCCACAGCAGATATCAATGCAAGTACCAGCAGAGATATCAATGTTCACAATGTAGATGCAAGATATCAATGTTCACAATGTAGATGCAAGATATCAATGTTCACAATGCAAGTACCAGCAGTACACATGTAGGCTATATGTGCTTCTTGTCAATATGATGTATCCAATTCTAGCTCTTCTGGGTGATCTATTGAAAGGCTGAATTGATGAGGACCTGCAGGACCTATGTAGGTTATATGTGTTTATCAATATGATGTATCCATCTCTAGCTCTTCTGACTGATCTATTTGAAGGCACACACTTCCAGTCCCCTAATGTGATGAATGTTGTACCTATGATCTTTTCGACTGGTACAACTAAAAGGGTGGTTTCCTTTGTCCTTCCGTTACTCCTTTATCCTTCTTTTCTCTGTGCCATAAGGAAACCAATCTGCAAAAATCAGGTAAGTATTTCAAGGTCCCAAAGAAAGTTTTTAAGCAATAGTGCCCAAGAAATAGGTGAAAATTTGGCTGAATTTTTCTATACATTGGAATTTATCATTATGGGTGAGATAGGAGAGACAGTACTTTGACTGTCAAAATGGGGTTATCATACCTAGTAGTACCTAGTAGAAGACTGAGATTGGAAGCCACTTAAGGCCTATGAAGTCCGGTCTCAACAAGCTCTTGTGTGGTGTTCAGATCTAGTCTGTGTCAGGGGTGTGGTATTTGTTATTAAACCAGAAAGCATCTAGCCTCGATTTGAATGCAACAGTTGTCGGGGCGCAGGCAACCTCAGCGGGAAGGCTGTTCCAGCCGTTTAAGACACAAACTACAAATGTGTTATGCCCTCATGTTACAAGTTGAAGTTGAAGCATACGGACGTGTGGAGGCTCTAGGCCTGTAAGGGTCCGGTCTCAACGCGCTCGTGTACAAGTGGTGTCGCAACCTAGTCGGTGTCTGGCACTAAGTACATGATATCCTTCCAATGGTTGTCGAGTCTGGTCTTGAAGGAGTTGACACTTGGTGCGGAGACTACTTGCGTGGGGAGAGCGTTCCAGTCATTGACAACACGGATGCCAAATGCATTTCGACGGATTCTAGACTCAGCGCGCGGTTTGATTAGCTTGTAGTCGTGTCCTCTCGTCCGCGAGTTCTCGTCGCGCTGGAAGAAGTATGTTGGATCAAGATCAATGGCACCGTGGAATATCTGAAAGACTCGGATCATGTCA
The DNA here is from genome assembly GCA_034440635.1 of Lepas anatifera. NCBI lineage: Eukaryota > Metazoa > Arthropoda > Thecostraca > Lepadidae > Lepas > Lepas anatifera. The sequence continues at coordinate 111,665 of JAOTON010001092.1, read as the reverse complement.
CCCCTGCGCCGTCTGTAGTACAGAGAGGGAAGACGCAGGTCCTGCAGCCTCTCGCTGTATGATTTGTGCCGTATCTCGGGGATCAGCCTGGTAGCGCGCCTTTGGACTCTTTCAACCCTCCTCTGGTCCGCCCTGCTGAAGGGTCCCCAGACTAAGTTACCGTACTCTAGGTGAGGTCTGACGAGGGCCTTGAACAGTATTGGAAGCGACACTCGGTTTATGACACTAAATGATCGCCGAATCAGTGCCAGAATTTGCGACCCCTTTGCCACCGCAGAAGCAGCCTGAGCACGAAATTTGAGGTCTGCATCTACAAGGACTCCAAGGTCTCTTTCCTGGACGGAATGGGCAAGCATGGTATCCCCCATAACATATGTGAGCTGCTCGTTGTTGGTTCCAACATGAAGAACAGTGCATTTACTCCTGTTGAATGACAACTGCCAGATTTCAGCCCACTTGCTTGCACGTTCTAAATCAGCCTGAAGTATATGTGAAGAGGCTGTCGAGCTAAGTGGGGCGTACAACTTAGTATCATCTGCAAACACTTTGGGAGCAGAGAGGAAGACATCAGGCAGATCATTAACATACACTACAAACAGCAATGGGCCAAGCACGGAGCCCTGTGGCACCCCACTCACCACAGGCACCCAGTCAGACTCACAACCATCCACTACAACTCGCTGCTCTCTACCTCGCAAGAAGCTCCCTATCCAAGTCAGCAACTTACCACCAACACCATACCCTTGGAGTTTACAGAGGAGTCTTTCATGTGGCACAGAATCAAAAGCCTTCTGAAAATCCAGGTAGACTGCATCTGCTGGCTGCCCCGCCTCGATAGCCCTACTCCAATCATCAATAACTTCCAAAAGCTGTGTCGCATGAGCGGCGAGGGCGAAAGCCGTGCTGAGCGGCGGAGAGAAGATCATTCTGCAATAGATGCTGCATCAACTGGTCCCGGATTAGCGCCTCTAGCACTCTACAAGGTATGCACGTGATACTAATAGGCCGGTAGTTGCCTGCGTTCTGGCGATCACCCTTCTTAAAAATGGGCACCACCGACCCTCTCTTCCAAGATTTCGGAAGCACTCCCTCATCAAGAGTTTTTCGAAAGAGTGTTGACAGTGGAGCTGCCAGCACATCAGCTGCCTCATACAAAACTCGGGGATGTAGGCCGTCAGGGCCCGGAGAGCTGCTTGATTTGAGCCTACAGAGCTTTTGGTGGACTCCTTCGGTTGTGATGGTAATGTCTACAATACATTCACCAGCATAACGGTTTGTGAAGGTAGGAACAGTGGCAGTGTCCTCATTAGTGAAAACAGAAGAAAAGAAACTGTTTAGCAAGGTTGCTTTTGTATGAGCACTGCACTGAAGGACCCCTTTCTCATCTTTTAAGTCAGCGACACGAGATCTAGCTTTAAGTCTGGAGTTAACATGTCGCCAGAATGGTTTGACTGACTGCTTGATGCTGCTTATTATCTTGTGTTCATGCTCCACCAGTAATCTCCTGGTTAGAGCACGAAGCTGATTTCTGAGCATGGCATATCGGGCATGGTCAAGCATGCGTTGCGTCTCATCCTGTGCATGTCGGTAGATATTCCAGGCATCTCGTTTCTTTTTCCTTAACCTGATGACCTCGCATGTGGTATAAACACTTTTCTGTTGCTTACCAGGACTACTGGTGGGGATGCATGCAGAGACTGCTCTCTCCAGAACATTCACAAAGAAGGAGTATGCTTCGCCCACATGCAGAGTCTGCAGTCTAACCCAATCAGTTGATAATAGCATGAGCTTGAGGCTCTCAAAATCAGCCCGATGGAAGTTAAGTTTATTCGGTTTGATCACTGGTGCTGGAGTGTAGCACATGAAAGTGAAGCCCAACACTAAGTGGTCGCTGTTTCCAAGGCCTGGCAAGTACTCCATATTTATGACCATGTGGGGTTCATTGCTGATCACCAGATCAAGGATGTTGGAAGACTCTCCAACCCTGTACCGGGTTGGGTGCCGGACATGCTGGAACAAAAAGTTTTCCTGCAAAAGTTCAATGAAGCCGTGTGAGATGTGAGAAGGTGAGGCTGTGGACAATTAGCAGGAATTTTGGAGCCACTGTTGTACAGGAAGCAGGCAGACTATCTGTCTGGGTACTTCATCAAAATAAAACTGTAAATACCTACGTATCTGACTACGGTCGGAACCGCAATCGTAACTGTGAGACGACCTGTCGGCAAGGAGCCCGGAGTCTTTCTCAGAATGGAAACGGTGTGAGTCGACTGCAATGAAAAGTAATGGACTGGTGGTTTTAATCCTCTTTGAAAAGATCTCGCCCCTGGGTATCCTGCACATCACTCCCACCACCAAACAACCCAAATGACAATATCCTCTTGAGACTTTTTGTATACTGTGGTATACATTGGTTGGAAGGCAAATATAGAAATATCTCAATGGTAAAATGTGTGTTTTAACAACTAGAGTACATTGTAATCGTTGGACGTTTTGACCTGTGGGCGATTTTTTCACTCAGCTTATTTTGTTTTTGGCGTTTTGATCCTCCACGATGGCGGCACCGCGGAAATTACAACGCGCAGGTACGTCCTCCAACCTTTTTATCCATTTTTAAACTTTTATCCAAACTTACGGCATACAAACTCAGAAACTGATTGAAAATATCCTCAAGACTATTATGACAAAAATTTTTTACTAACTATAGCCCCACCCATTACCTAAAGCAGTCCAAAATTGATGTATACTGGAGTATACAAAAGGCATCCAGAAGAAAAAAAGTGATGATGGATTACAATGTCTAATTTCTACCATTGCCATCTATGGGAACGAACTAAATACTTGATCAAACGGATGTCTACAAATGACTTCGAAAATAAGTAATCTTATTTGGGTGATAACCTTCCATTTTCCCCATTATGTATACTGGAGTATACCGTGGGAACCCAGGAGATCAACATTTTGTGTATTGGAGTATACATTGGGTTCCTGCGACAACGAGGAATGTACAGTCCAGTATACATCCACCATGCAACAAATTGAGATGTATGATTACCCAAATGTTCCCTTATCACACTTTCCAATGCTGCAACCATTGGCGGACGCAGGGGGCCTTTCCGGCCATGCCCCCTTTTAAAGCGCTGGAGGGGGCCCAAACTATCTTTTGCCCCCAAAGGCCGGATAAATTTTTGAAAAAGGGTTTACACTAGGCCTGTAGATCTGTAGAGCAAAAAATTTCGCCCCCTCCCCCAGGAGAGCGATCATGTAGGTACTTGGAGGGGTAGCCTATACTAGGTCTGTCGAGCACCCGAATTGCACCCCTCCCACCTCAGGAGGAGAGGCAGACATGGGTTTGCCCCCCCCAAACTCGTGTCTGCGTCCGCCCGTGGCTGCACCTGTCCTCAAATCCGGCCCTGAAGTCCTACAAGTCCTCGAACTGTTAAGGGACTCGGACCTCGGCCTGTCAATTGACTCATCCGAGGAAGAGTTTGTCCCAAATCAGAGAGAAGAAGACGGCCTGGCGGGAAGTGATACTGATGTAGAATGCGATGAAGGAATACAGGCGCTAGGGGAGACCAGACATCCCCTTCCAGAACCCTGTTCTTCCGTCAGGGTGGCAGTTTCTGTCCACGTGCACTACCTACTTGGATACGCATGTACTGGTCCTCAAAAAGCAGGATAGCTGCCATCGCTGATGCCATCAGAAGGACGTCTTACGGGCTGCCACAAGCTGACAGGCACTGAGCATCGCAGGTTTAAAATACACCTATGCTGCCTCCCGGAGCGTGATTGCTTCTTCCTCTACCACACCAAAACGAACAGGTCATCGGAGCGCCATTGAAGACAGGAAGGAGAGAGTCGACTGCTCAACCCATCACACTGTACTGAGGGTAGCGCAGGGGCGTAGCCAAGGGGGGGCGGCAGGGACAGCCGCCCCTCCCTGAGGGGCCCGAAGGGCCCCTCTAAGGACACGAGCCGCGCGAGCGCTGCTCGCCCGCGCTATGCTCTGTGGTCAAATTTGGCATTTTATACCAGACAGGGCCCTCTTGAGCCCTCTTCAGCACTCTATTCTGTAACAAGGAGGGCCCTTCTTACCCATCAGGGCCCCTTTGGTGCTGTCGCAGGGGCCCTTTTCGGGGTGCCGCCCCTCCCTGAGCGAAATCCTGGCTACGCCCCTGAGGTAGCGGGTCACATTAGGTAGCCATAAGATAATGTGTCATTGGGCGTCTTAGCGCATTAAGCATCCGTGTCTCAATAAACATGTCTCAAGCTCTCGTGACCTGAATAAGCAAACGAAATGTGACGTTTTCTCTACCTGGTTCATGGTCGGATTCCAGAGTTTTCTATATGCTTTGGGACTTTTTGTATACCACAGTATACATGCTACTACGCATGCGCAACAAATGATCCGACAGAAATTTTTGCAAAAATGCATTTTTAGGACCGCATAAGGCACATATCATATTTTCACCACTTTTCGTTTGGTAAATTTTTCTCGGGTCTCAAGAGGATAAATCGTCGCTCATGTACTAACAAATGCAAAAATAGATGGACAGGCAGAGTCACCGAACATCGCAGTAGCGCAGGATTGCATTAAATAAAACGCTACTAAATTATATTTAGTGTGTTAGCACTCACTATGAGTGTAGTAACTCAAAAGATATGTAATATAGGTAGTATTTAATGAGCTATTAAGTATTTTTTTTGGATTACTTTATAACAAAAATTCATTTTAATAAATAAATGAGTGGACTTCTTGAAAAGCTCAATACATACCTTTAAACTTTCCTGTGAAACAATAAAAATTTTGACATTTTCGTTTGTCATTTTAATCTTCCAAAATTTTTTATTTTACATTAAATCAAATTTCACAGAAAAATGGAGAGAGATATATGGTCAATCCATTTTTTCCAGCTGCACTTTCAATAACTCTTGGAAAAGTCGTGCAATTTTCTCTCGAAGTCGTTGTCCGTCACCGGTAAGGGGTTTGGGGTGATTTACCGTTTTTTATTATATGGTTTTGATGTCATTCGGGACCAAAATTTTTCTTGCATATCTTTGGAATATTGATTTCATGATTTGGAGTGTTATTTATCATAAACATGTGGCTTAGTCTGCAAATTTATCTGCGGCACTCTCGTCTCATTTCTTTATGAGAATCTGTGAGCGAAAGTACGCGTGATTGTATGCGAGTTATGAATTAAATTGGGGATATTTCAAGCCCACTACTTTTGCATTCCTTCATTTACTTATTTAGCTGCTCGGACTAAGCCTGGAATATTTTCAGATGAGTTTTAGAGATGACCCAGTCTGCAAAGTATGGCAGCAGGCCAGATGAGTCGCACCAGCCATCTAAAATTATCGCACCACCAGCCTCCGAAAATTCGCACCAATATGCCATATACCAGGGAGAAAAACGCACCATTCCTACCCACATGCTGCAATGCTGCCTCTCATATTAGTTGGTTAGTTGAGGACTTATAAGGCCCCCTCCTGTGTCTTAATAACCACTCAACCATTATTTGTTTCGTTAAATGTCACCTTCCTCGCACCAGTCTTGAAAATTTGCACCAGGTTGATAAAATTCACACCACTCGCTCCTGTCTCCAAGGGCACTCACACAGATGAGGTCTCGTCGAAAATGCCATAATTTGCACACTGGGGGATGACTGCTGTTAGCAACAGCTTGAAGGGGGAGATTTTCTAAGAAAATGTTCAATCATTTACTTCTTTACACTCATTTGATCCTCTCACCATGACACAAATGTGAAATACTGTTATTAGATTGATAATGTAGTGTCAGGGCCGAAATTTTGGCAGTAGAGGGGAATTTTTACGGCCAGCCAGCTTTATTTGGTGAAAAACAGGGAAAAGTGGCCAAAATTATGGGAGGCTGAATACCCCTTCTTTTGGTGTGTGGATGACTTTTGCAATAGCATTCTGTCAGCTACACTATTGTTTTAAACAGGTTTTGTATGATATTCTGGTTAATTTTTACAATAAAGTGACCTAATTTTAAAATTATAAAGGCAGCAAAATCATGATCACATGCCACCCACAAACCACTTTTGAACCCCTAAGAATTGCTGAATCAAGGTGTGGGTGATTCTGTTTTTGGGAGACTATCGAGATAATTGTATCCCCGTTTTCCTTTATAGTTGGTCACTTAACACACACCCCAAAAGCTTCAACCAATCCACCTTCAGCACAGAAGGGGTTTTCCAACAATCCTTGATTTAAACTATTACACAGGATTGCAAAAAAGAAAAGAATGAATGGTGGTAGAAAGACTGTGGTAAATATTATGCAACTATATGGTCAGTTTTTTTTGCTCAGGTCAATATTGGGGATATGACAGCTCAAATTGTGGAAAATCTGAGTTATTTTTCTTGCTCTGGCATCTGACTGGCCTAGGTATGAATCACTTTTGCTCATTCCATTGCTCCTGTCAGCAAATAGAATGGTGCATAACATGATCATATCAGGTGAAATATAAAAATGACAACTCAGTTTAAAGCAACCATATCATCTAAGTTGGTCAATATGTAGATCAATCAACTCAGAATGACAAATTACATGTAATGGTACCAAAAGGAAAGGTTCTTCCTGGGAAGTTAGTGACCTGAATCTGAAAACCCACTTAAGTAATCCTATATAACCTCTCAGTGGTCATAGGTCAAAACTTATGACTTGATCCTTGGGAGTAGCCTCAGATACTATGATGTCTATAATAATAAACTATTGCAAGTCATGTCTTTATTAATAGGGCCATTTTGTTACTGTTCCCCATTTATCCCCATGCATCTCCAATGGAGGGGTAACAAGAGGTACCTGCACTTGACCCTAGGTCATTGATATAAAAATCTGCATGCCCAAACTTGTCACACTTGTTGCGCCCATTATGTGATATGGATGTTCAATCAATAATAGATTAAACCTTCTGACTGGTGCCACTTGAAACATTTTTTAAGTTGAGTTCACTGGACCTGGCCTAGTGTCCGGACCAAACAAAACGTAGCCCCAAAATGTTGTTAAAGGTTATGCCACTGATCAAGGACGAGGTGGGCCAATTACGGTGATGCTCCACGTCCGAGACTTTTTTTACACCGTCGGAAAGCTTTTGGGGCTGTTTAAACATCCCTCTCTCCCACTGGATAAGAGCTAAAAGAAGTGATTTTTACATGCAAACTGGGGAGCAATTTTACCTTCAGCTCCTCACACTTGTTCCCATCCCTTTGGATTTCTTTGACTGGTGACCTTTTCTGGTTCCGAATACGCGAAGGCCTTTTCCCCGTCTGAAATAGCTTTTGCGCCCTTTGCTGAAGGTCACTATGAACCTATAACTGAGTTTTTGCAAGGCAAGAACACAAAATGCCTGAGAAAGAGAACGAGAGTGCCCTTTCAAGTGATGGAATGTGCCCCTGGTCCATAGCTAAAAAAGGAGAAAAATGCATTGGATTAAAATATTCTGTCATTCTTGAGATTCAAGCTTCAATTGTCTCAGCCACCAGCATGACAAAACTAGAATTATGCTCTCACTGATAAAATTCACCAGGTCCCCTGAACCTAGCAGTAACTAAAAAGTCAGATTATATGCGCCTATTGTAGGACACGGTCCTCGCTTTCTTAAGTGCAAATATACTGTATGCGTCGAGAAAAAGTAATATGCTACTGCTGACGTCATTGTTGGTGTAACTTAAAAAAAAATCACGAAGTCTGCTGGCAGTGGAACAAGGGTCTGAACATCACTACTCAATACACTTGTGGCATCAGTTTGAAATGTAATTCGTCCGGCATGATCGTCGCTTTCCTGGGTAGAACTAAAACTCTAACAAGGGCATTCCACAGCTGGTGTATTAGAAGGGCAACGATAATATGTTGCATCATAAGCCACTGCTTCCGTATTTCCTGAAATGGACATCGAAACACAGCTGACTATAGCTCACACTCGGCTGACAGGCACAAGGTATTCGTGAATTATGTCATACAAAAATAGGTTCACCAAACAGTGGATAAACTTTAAGACCAGCTTCAGCACATCAATCACAATTCATGTACCTATCTAACCTTCTTATCTTATATTTTTACTTCGACTTTGGTCCATTTTGTCCTGTTTCTTTCCTACTTGGAAGCGAGGTGTCCTTCACACATGTTGATACAGATACTGGAAGCTACCCATTTAGTTATTTCCTTGTCCTTCAGTCTCTGGACCTAAAATGACGTGACTTTAGATTTGATATCCAGCAATGATATTCGATACATAATACAGCATTCCTAACTGATAACAGAAGCGACAATGAAATCTTGTCGCTTATGTCCGAAAGATTGCATTCAGTCATTCGGAGGTCAGTAGCCGTTATGCTTCGTCAGTGGTTTCTTGGAGCCGATTTGGTTGAAATGTATTGTTAAATTTGCATGATAATTTAAATCAGGGAGCGGTCAAGCATCTAAGTACACAACAAGCCTTCATGCCAGATGTCCTGTATCGGTATTCCATAGAAATATCAGCTAATTTATAGCTCTTTATATTTTGTGTTATTTTTACCACCAGGGCCAGCCGGTTTAAATTGGGAAAAACCAATTATTTAAGCGACTTTCAGCCAGTTGCTGCCAACCCTGCGTACGGTACATCTAAGGTATTGACGCCCCACCGCTGGGTGTTACGGAAATAACAGGAACGGTGCTGAAAACACCCTACCTTCCTAGTCTACTGTTAAGCAAAGTTTGTGCAATATCCGCGGTCAGTTGACATCACAAAACTGATCGAATTTAGGCGGATTTATGAAACTCTTATAACCAGGGAATCATTAGCGCTAGAACAAAACCAAATATGTCAAGATATTCATCTTAACCGAAGGATTTAAATGATATGTGGCATAACTTTGTAAGGTCACATACATACCTTGGCCTTAGGTTGAGCTACGTTCAAGGTCAAGTAACGACCTTTCCAGGCCATGTTGCATAACATTGGAATTGTTTTTTACCTTTTATATTTACCATCTGGTCTCTGTTGTTTACCAACGTTTTTATGCAGCTCAAGTTGTATTTTATAAAATGTTAGCTTGGGATGGGATGGGGGATTTCAAATATTTGGTAACTTTGGGGATGGGATTTCAAATATTTAATTTCCCAGTTTGTAAATTGTTTATTCTCATAAGTTAACATTCTGTTTTCAGACTGCCCAACCTGCCACTATGTCCAAAGTCACAGAACTCTCGACGGCGCCGTTCGACCCCCGTTTTCCCAATCAGAATCAGACCAGGTAAGTTTTGCATCCAGGGCCCAATTTCATAAAAGTTATAGGAAAGTGGAATAACATATGCAAGTTACCGCTCCGTTTTAATTCCACTAGATCTGGTAAATTTTCCAATCATGTGGTACCGAAGTTTACTTGGATACGTGTTGAAGTGTACTTCGGTACCAAATGATAAGAAAATGTACCAGATTTAATGGCATTGAAACGGAGCAGCAATTTCAGCATGTTACGCCGCTTTTCTACAACTTTTATGAAATAAGACCCAGGACTAGTCAATCTAAACCACTTGCCGGAATTAAACCAGCCAGCTTTCAACCTGAGATTCTAAATTCGAAAATTCGATTGTGGTCTCTTTTCTGGTCTTCAATTGTGCTGAAGTGCCTGTAATCCTCCCACATTTGTGCACGTTTCATATATCGAATATCACAGGCGTGGTACATATTTGTGTGACCTTTTGCTTTGCTTGTGCTGTCTTGTTATCTTGACGTTGTGTTTGTTTCACAAGCGTTACTACTGCCATTAAGTGCCAGTGTCAGTAAATTATTTGGGCTATAACTGATGTGTTGTCTGTCATTATTTGATTGAATTTTTTATACTCTGCTTACCTTGTGCGTATCAGGTTGTTTTGTCACACCCTGTGCTATCCCGTTTATCTGACTGTGTTTGACGCGCAGGCACTGCTACTCGTCCTATGTCGACTACCACCGGTGCATCAAGAAGAAGGGAGAGGAGTACGAGCCCTGCAACTACTTCCTGAAGGCGTACAAGTCGCTCTGCCCCAATGCTTGGATCGACCGGTGGGACGATCAGCTAGAACAGGGCACCTTCCCCGGCAAGATATAGATGTTCCGCCTGTATAGCGCTATGGTGTGCGGTGATTTGTGCATGTGCGGTCCACACAACTATCGCACTTGTCACCAGTCATCTACCTGTGGGTGGTATGGCGTACTAGCATAGGGAGATGCTGCTTGGAGAAAGGTGGAACACGGGAGTGTCGTCCGCTATTGCGAAGAGCCTGTGCGATTGTTCCGAGGCGCGGGTCAGAATAGATGGATGAGACGTATGTGTGTGTGTATTTTTATGAGTTATGGTGATTTACAGAGATATGGTGTGCCCCCTAAATAAACAGGCTTCTGAAGGTTTGTTGAAATGTCCTGGACAAATATTAAACTTGGTGCAACGCTGGGGAGAGGCCTATATATGTTTAAACTTCTTTTCTTGCAACATTCACTTTTATGTCCTGTCGCACGGGGGAAGCGACGCGAGAAGCAGAACGAGGCGATCAGGAACAATATAGACGAGGAAAGTGTGAATGGAGCTAAATGAGACAAGAGAGAGGAGAGAGACTTGGATAGCAAAGGTAGCGTGCTAATCTACGAAAGTAAATGATTATTCAACAGCTGTTGGATTGGGGGATAAACGGGACAATTGCCCCCAAATCACCGGTTTTTGCCGATTTTCTTACACACTTTTTCACGATTTTGGGCTTCGTTGCCAGGCCACGCCCCCCCCACCCTCATGCCGTCGGTATGGATCCCACCCTGTATTTAACCCAACTGGCTTCTCTGGATTGGTTCGGTATTCGCCGCTCTCATTGAACTGTCGTAAGAACCCCAGGCTGCTTTGGGCTGTCCGGCGTATTTCAAGACTAGTAGTTAGATGTACTAGGATAGATGGCGCCACATTCTGGTGTGTTGATAATGCAATGAGATGATAAGATGCCATTTGTGGGGTAGCTGGCAAATAGGAGGGTTGGTAGTGGGTAGGGGATCAGGGACGCCGCCGCATATTTTTTTACAGGGGTGCGGACCCGGGATGGTGCTGACCGGGGGTGGTGAATTTTGAGCATATTCGGTACCCGACAGCATTAATGACGATGGACCTAAAAATTTGGGGGTTACGTCCCCCCCTAGTTGGCCAACAGGGGGTGGGGACGCGTCGCACCCGCCCCCCGCTTTCGGTGCCCATGTAGGGGATAGTACTTTTTACCCTTCCCAATGAGACGGAAACCGTGTAAGAGGGGATCAAAATCATCACCCTTTGTAAACAACGCCGGAGTTTGTACGTCCCACCCACCCGGCCAAGTGTTGTCCCCGCGGGAAATTATGATGCACCCCACCCTTCCCGCCCACCAGAATATCGGCTCACTCGCCCGGATCACAGGCGGATGCGGGGGTAAATGGGGCACTCAGGGTACTTTAACTACGGGTACAACCAAGTTTCCTACTAAATATAGTCCTCCCATGATGACGTCACCGCCCTTTCCTACTAAGTTATAGGGGATTCTACTAAGTTTTTGGAAGGATCAGCTGGAACATACCAAGTTTGGGTGTATTTGGCACCAATCTAGTATAAATCGAAATCAACTTGTTTCACCCATTCAGGGGCGCAGCCAGAGCTTTGGTATGGGGGGCACACCAACTTTGAGGGGCACCCCGGGGAAAAAAGGGCACTTTTTAACGTAACCTAAAAAACTTGCTATATCTTTGTTTATATCCTTTTTTGGACATCTTTGGTTCAATGAAAATGCAAATAAATCATTGACGGAGAAGGAAAACGCCATGAAAACCGAAAAAATGAAAAAATATCATCAAAATGTCATGGAAGTAGCCAAAACACGACTGTTTTGGATAGATTTAAGGACAAATCAGCCAACTCATGCAAGTACTTAACATCAGAGAAATTAGCGGAGCATGTTGTATATGTTACAATGTGCAGGCTAAGGCATATTGGAGTCGAAAATTCCTTTGTTATGCCCACTGGTTTTGTCATGACGAGTGAGCACTGGCTGAACGCGGAATAAGTTACTTGCCTCCCACAATCGCCGTGGGACGAGGAGTAGCATAGTGTCTTTGGAAGAACACACTTTTACTGCCGGAAAAATTTGTGAGATACCTTTTGAACGCGTTTATTAAGTTCCATATTCTCAAGGATCGGTCCCAGTTAAGAGTAAATAAAAGGTGAACAGGCCGGTGGTTTGGATGGGGAAGGTGTGACAGGACTGAAAATTGTGAAAACTAGTTCTTCATTTAAATTAATAAGTAGAATCCTGGTTTAGGGGACTGTGCTCTGAGCTCAGGGGTACATGCCCTTTTATCTTTTATTCCCAGAATCCACCAGTATAATAAGCAATTTATATAACCAGGGGTGCCTAGGTATCATAAGCCGTTTTAGACATTCCTCATTCCTGGTTAGCTCCGTTTTACAAGGGGAATTTCCATTGTATTCTTATTCCCCATCTATTCAAGACCAGCTCTGGCGCCCCCAAGTGTGGATCAGAGGCCTCCAGAGCAGCTTCCCCCATCCCCCCAGTTGTGCCTCCAGGGACTAGACTAGCTCAGTGACCCCGCACCGAGATGACGGGAGTTGGCCTTGTGTTCTTATTATCTGTCTATTCAAGACCACCTCAGGGGCCCCTGATTTAGATCAGGGCCACAGAGCTGATCATGCTTCACCCAGGGACCAGACTAGCTCATTGATCCCAGAGATGAGGTCATCAGAAGAGCTCAATGGGCCACAGATGGGCTCATAGGGCCTTAAACCAGTTCAAGAAGCCCCAGAACAGTTTAAGGCGCCAGATCACCTCAGGGGGCCTCAAGCCAACTTAAGGGGCTCTCACAAGCTCAGCGCCCAGACCAGCTCAGGGTACCCTCAGAACCTAGATCCACTCTTGGGCCCCAGATCGGCTCTTGGGGCCCCAGATCAGTTCAGGGGCCTCAAGTCAGGTCAGGGGGCAAGATCAGAGTCAGGGCCACTAAATCAGCTCAGGAATCCCTCACCAGCTCGGGGCCCAATCAGTTCAAAAGTCCCAGAGCTGCTCAGGGGACACCAGATCGGCCCATAGGGCACCAGATCAGCCTCGGGGACAAACAATCAGCTCAGTGGTCCCCGACCAGCTCGGGGTCCAGATCAGCTTGGGAATACCAGATCAAGTCAGGAGGCACTTAATCAGCTCAGGAGCCCCATGCCATCTCAGGGGCTCTCACCAGCCCATGTGGGCCCAGCTCAGCTCAGGGCCTGTGAGCTGCTCATGAAAACACGTAAGGAGGCCCAGTTCAGCTTAAAGGGCACCAGATTAGCTCAGGGGGCACCAGACTAGCTCAGAGGGCATCAGATGAGCTCAGGAGGCACCAGATCGACTCAGGGGCATTAGTGCAGCTCAGGTGGCACCAGATCGACACAGTGGGCATTAGTTAAGTTCAGGAAGCAGTATATCTGCTCAGGGTGCAACAGATCGATCACCGCAGGGGGCAAGTTCAAGTCAGGGGCACTAAATCAGCTCAGGGATCCCTCACCAGCTCGGGGCCCAATCAGTTCAAAAGCCCCAGAGCTGCTCAGGGGACACCAGATGCCCATAGGGCACCAGATCAGCTTCGGGGGCAAACAATCAGATCAGTGGTCCCCGACCAGCTCGGGAATACCAGATCAAGTCAGGAGGCACTTAATCAGCTCAGGAGCCCCATACCATCCCAGGGGCCCTCATCAGCCTCTGTGGGCCCAGCTCAGCTCAGGGCTTTAGAGCTGCTCATGAAAACACGTAAGGAGGCCCAGTTCAGCTTAAAGGGCACCAGATTAGCTCAGGGGGCACCAGACTAGCTCAGAGGGCATCAGACGAGCTCAGGAGGCACCAGATCGACTCAGGGGCATTAGTGCAGCTCAGGTGGCACCAGATCGATCCGCTCGGGGGCCAGGTCAGCTCCCAGCCCCCCAGACTATGGCAGGAGCCTAAATCAGCTCAGGGAGCAACATAACAGCTCAAGGACACATGGTGGGCTCAGGGCCCACCAAACCAGCTCAGGGGGCACCAGGACATCTAAGGAGACATCAATAATCAGCTGAGGGGGCACCTAATCAGCTGAAGAGGAGAAATAATCAACTAGGGGAGGCATGAGATCAGATCGAGGACCCGAATCAGCTCAAGGGGCACTAAATCGGCTATCAGGGCACTAAGAGCTCAAAGGCATTAGACTAACTCAGAGGGCATTATATAGGTTCAGGAGGCACAATTATTTGCTCAGTGGGGCACTCGATTGACTCAGGGGCACCAGATCAGCTTAGAGGGCAAGTAATCATCTCAAGGGGCCAAGACCAGCTGAGAGACCACGAGATGAGCTCAAGGAGCACCAGATTAGCTTCACCCGTACGATTATTGGCGACAATGAGGCATTAGGTGGACACATACTAGGTGCCCATACTCTTCCCGGGTGCTTGGAAAGGCGACAGAATGCCCTAACTGACCGAAAAAGGTATTAAGTTGTCCAACAATAGTTTCAATCGGTACATACGGTCCAGTTACATCTAGGTTCAACGGCGTAGGGCACTAAATTTCGAGCGGCACGGCCCAAATTGGGTACTCCACCTGGCTATCACCCCAGCAGTGATGGGAGGCACGTCCCCATGTGCCCCCCTGGACAGTAGATCAACTCCGGGAGGCATTAAATAAGCCCAGGGGGCCCGGATCAGCTCAAGGGGCACTAAAACAGCTAAAAGGACACCAGGCAAGCTCAGAGGCATCAAACTAACTCAGAGAGTATTATATAGGTTCAGAAGGCACACTTATTTTCTCAGGGGGGCACCAGATTGACTACGAGGGCACCAGATCAGCTCAGAGGGCACATGATCAGCTTCAGGAGGCACCAGATGAGCTCCGCCCGTACGATTATTGGCGATGATGAGGCTTTATCTGGAAACGGATTATGTGCCTATACTCTTCCCGGATGCTTGGAAAGGCGACAGAATGCCCTAGCTGACCAAACAGGCACTTAATTGTCAAACAGCAGTTGAAACCGCTAAATGCAGTCTAGTTCCATCTAGGTTCAACGACGAAGGGCACTAAATTTCGAGCGGCACGGCCCAAAGGGGGTACACTACCTGGCAATCAAAAGGGCACCCGGCACCGATGGGGGCACGTGCCCCCTGTGCCCCCCTGGACAGTAGATAAACTCCGGGAGGCATTAAATAAATTCAGGGGCCCGGATCAGCTCAAGGGGCACTAAAACAGCTAATAGGGCACCAGGCAAGCTCGGGGGCATCAAAATAACTCAGAGAGCATTATATAGGTTCAGAAGGCACAATTATTTTCTCGGGGGTGGGGGGCACCAGATTGACTACGAGGGCATCAGATCGGCTCAGAGGGCACATGATCAACTCAAGGGGCCAAGACCAGCGCTCAGGGGGCACCAGATTAGGTCCGCCCGTACGATTATTGGCGATGATGAGGCATTATCTGGAAACGGATTACGTGCCTATACTCTTCCCGGGTGCTTGGAAAGGCGACAGAATGCCCTAGCTGATCAAAAGGCACTTAATTGTCAAACAATAACTTAAATCGCTAAATGCAGTCTAGTTCCATCTAGGTTCAACGGCGTAGGGGCACTAAATTTCGAACGGCACGGCCCAAAGAGGGTACACCACCTGGCAATCAAAAGGGCACCCCGGCACCGATGGGGGGCACGTGCCCACTGTGCCCCCCCTGGCTGCGCCCCTGCACCCATTTGACAGTAACCTTGATCTCAACGGCGAGCAGCGTATTTTACGTAAATCTAATGAAAAAATTATACCACTTCAAAGAATTTGTTGAAAGGGCATGCATGTATTTGATCAACTAAGGCCTACTTAATAGCCGAGAGAAATAAATTTACCTTCGCTCAAGAGATCACCGGTGTTTATTGCCTTCTGCTGCAGGTACCACCAACAGCCAATCAAAGGTCAGAAATCAACAGCCAATCAAAATCGAGATTAGTCTTACTGCAAACAGCTGTTAGTGCTGAACCTGTCCTTATTTTGACACGCTCTGGAAAATTTGTAAAAATAATATTCTTTACTGGAGTTTTTGCAAAACGTCTGATGGTTTCACAAATAAAAATCTTTTAGCTTTCTGTTCAACCATATAAGTTCTGTTGATACAGTTCTAAAATAGGTTATTTAGAGCTTCGAAAAAGGGCAATTTCTCCAATGCCCTGCATAGTAACTGTAGTGCCTCTCCAGCCATGATGACGTAATGCTGCCAAACAACTTGAACGGGGTCTGGGGGCACTTGCCCTCCCTGGGGCGATCGTGGTGCCCCCTGAAATGATCACGGCGACCCCAAAATATCGTTCCCCAGGATGCGAGTTTGAGGGCCCACTGCGATAGAATTTTCCCCCTACCTAATACGCTTTACTGCCTAAAAGTGGCACCCAACCCATCGGAAATCCTGCATCCATCGATAGCCCGAAATTTGATCCGCTAGTGTACTTGGCTTATCTCTTTGAATCCTAGGCGAAAAATTTATCATAAGTGATGACTGTAAGTTAGAGCGCAGACTTTCTCCAGAATCTCCACCGTGCAATCGGTACTAAATCAGACCCGAGCTGTCCGATCCCGACCTTCCTGTCACAGTCATTGATAACGATCGTTCTCGAGCTATGATTCAAGGAGATTGGCCTAGCACAGTGGCGGATCTAGATCTAGCCGGTTGGTTTGGGAGGGGCAAACCAAAGCCGAAAAGGAAAATAAGAAAGAAAAAAACGTCGCGCAGTGAAAAATTGCGTTACAATATGCCTTTTCGGTAGGATTTTGGGAACTGGAGATGAAAAGCAAAAAAAAAAAAATACGCCACGGGGTGAAAAATATGGACTCAAGATACTTTTTTTCCTATCCAAGCCCCAATATTTACACTGAACTTCACTAATTCTGTTTGAAATTGAGAGTTGAAGCGCCAAAATCTTGCTTACAAGTTAAAAGGAGTCGGGGAAACGGAGGTCGATCGCTTAGGGGCAAAAACAGTTTTGCCCCGAGCTTTTCCATTGGAGGGGGCGATTGCCTTTTTGCCCCCCTGGATCCGCCACTGGCCTAGAAACGTCCTATCTTATCACAATCGTGGTCGTCGATGTGGGAGTACTCAGTTTATCTTCTTGTATCTATGCTATGACCTTCGCTACAAGTTGGGGCAGTGGTTTTTTATTATGGGCTTTCTCAGTTACCTTTAAGTATTGATTCGAATAATATCCCTCCGGAAGAACTACAATAGTGTTGGTGTGACCGGTGCGCCCAGGGGCAGATCCAGGGGGCAGTCCGGTCATACCTCCCAAAGCAAAATATTTGGGGGTCAAACCCTCTGCTCTATGCTCTATTGTCTACGGAAATACAGCACTTTTCTGTCAATTTTCGTTTTCTCCGTGCATTTCCAATCGAGAGGTCATGATCCGTACCTGACCATATAGATCATCGATATGAAAAATCCCGGTATTGATGTTGTAGTACGCTGTGGGCCCATTATGTGGTATAAGCTTGAATTCGATAGATTCACGCTTTTCTTACCTATGCCATATTAAAAATTTTGGAGGTGAGGTCACTGGACCTGCAGTGGTGACTTGAACTGAGATGACCTAAACTTAAAATTTTGGGGAAAGTTGCGGTATTGATCAAGGATAAGGTGTGGCAAGTACGGCAGCGCTGCCGTTTTTTCGTGCCGCCGGAAAAACCCGGGAGGATGTTCAAATACCCTCCCCCACCAGTTAGGTATTTGACGCAGAAATAAATTCTCGAATGCGTGTTTTGCAGCATTATGCAGTATTTTGCACTCACTTCTGCTAAAAGGGCAATAGGGGACTTTATACGGAGGGCTGGGGGCCAAATGGGAGGAATAGGGGGCTAGAGGACCCCTACTTTATACGTAAAACAGGCCTGCCCAAACCCCAGCCTCCAGCCTTGCTAATTCAAACCAAGCTCATTTGAGAACAATGACGCAGTTAGGATTTGGCTCGAGGCTAAGGGAGAGTGAGATGACCGTCAAGTGGCCCCAAGGCAGTAGACCTCTTAGAAACCGGGCTCATCCCCTATTTTTCTTGAATTTTGACTTTAAGTTCCCACACACTAATTTTTTTGTGCCTATTTAACTGTTTGATCTTATTTTGCTTACTTTGATAAGTTTATTTTGACACGTAGTCACCAGCTAGATAAGTAGTCATCGCCATGCAGGGGCGTAGGAACGGTTTGAAAAGTGGGGGGGCCAACCTTAGAGGGGGCCCACCTCAAGCGGGGCCCCAATCCACGGGGGCCCATAATTTTAAAATTTTAGTTAGCTCGCTTAGTGTCAATAAGGCACGCATGCACACAAGGATGTCAATATATGGAAAATTGAGAAATTAAATTTTGCCCCATTATTTCGAGTTGTACCTATTATGATGTATTAAATCATAATAAAACGCGAAAAAAACATTTTTGGTTTTTTACCTAGACCCTTTTCAAATACGAAATACATTTTTAAGCTTTTATGGAGGATTTCAATCATTTTTTACCACGAGCGCGTTTTTTATATTTACAGATGTTTTGACCCTTTTCATCACATTTACAAAATTAAGAACTGTTTAGAAAACTACAGACAATGCTTTGATACCAAATAGCCTCATTTCGCTATGCCTAATAAACTTGTATTTGTTTATTTAATGACGAAAATGGAAACATTTATGTAGGTTATTACGGATCTATTCTTTCCATCATTAGAGATTGATTTGGGTAAAGGCTGATCACAGTAAATACGCATAGCTATATTTTGATTCCTAAAATGCAGAGTTCCAGCATGACTGCAAGTGCAATGTAGGTACTTGATGGCCAGATTTGTGATGCCGAGGAGGTGTGGGCATGGTGTTATAGTGGTTAGCAACCTTGATTTCCACGCGACCAACTCGGGTTTAAGGCACGGCAGATTCCTTGTGCAAGGAGCAATTTGACTCCCAAGAAACCCCTCCAACAGGGAAAGAGTTGGCGACGCCATATAACCCTGGCATCGAAAGACGTCGCGCCTTTCGATGGCTCAGGGACGACTGTTGCTCGGAATTTAGTGCGGGGTCCGTGTCCGATTCATATTTTGTGTTGGGATTGATATGGAATGGAGTTTGATTGGGCCCAGTTCTCGGGACTCATTTGGAAACTCTCGGGTAGTAGGTACCTTGGCTTTTTTACGAAGCGCTCCTCCTCCAGGGGCTTGCAGGCAGCGTACTACTGAACTTGAACGTTCCCAGACAAGCTATCGGGGCCGTTTGGGTTTCTTGTTCTATATTACAGTTGCTGATATTTGTATATTCGTTGCGGGGGCCCACCTCAAAAAGGGTGGGGGGCCAGTATCACCCTTACCCCCGGTTCCGATGCCTATGCCGCCCAGGGGCTGCCAAATTATCTCGGAGGGCCCCAAAGTCCAGACCATGGCTCAGGAACCCAGATCAGTCAGCTCAAGGGCCCAGACCAGTGCATTAGCCTCCGGACCAGCTTATCAAGGGACCCTGCATAAGCACAGGACATAAGCACCCTAGAATCTCATCACAGAGGAGCTCCAGATTCGCACAGGGTGCCAGATTAGCTTAGGGGCCCGGTTCAGCTCGGAGGTCCCGAGGTCGACTTATGTAGGGTCTTAAAACAGCTCAAGGGACTTGTTCAAGCTCACGGATCCCAGCTTAGCTCAATGATGCTAGAACAGTTCAGAGGCCCCAGGCCAGCTCAGGGCTCTTGTTCAGTACAAGCCAGCTCAGCTCAGGGGCCCAGATCGGCTGATATAGGGTCCCCTCTCATACCAGCTCAGGGGCTCCATTCAAGCTCACGGCCCCAGCTTAGCCCAGGGACCCTAGAAGAGTTCAGGGCCCCCATACCAGATCAGAGGCCCCAGTTAAAGGGAATGTGGCACCTTGGTCGAATCCTGAAATTTAGTGTTTTTAGGTGTACTTTTATTCAAAAATAATGAAACCACTCACGATTTCTCTGAAAAATGTACACTAAGCTCAATATTTGGTTTTTAAAAATACTCCTCTAGAAAAAGAAATAAATATCAGCCTGTGGATGATGTCACGATCTGGCAGCCACTACCATACTTGAAACGCTTCAAGGGCTTCGATTGGCTGATGCTCATCGTGACGTCAGCATATGTGGTCACACCAGTAGCTCACAACAACGGCCGCCGGCGACGGGGGCTGAGGGGGGCTGGTGTCAGATAGGTTTTAGCTTTTTTCTAAGGAAATATCGAGTTCCAAGACAAATGAAATATGGAGTACCGGGTTTTCCGACCTGCTTTACAACTTGGCTATCTCAGTTGAAATCACGTTGTGAAGGTGCCACATTCCCTTTAAGCACAGCGGTACCCAGATTAGCTCAGGGTCCCAGCTAGGCTTAGGGGGTCTCAGGGTGGCTGATATAGAGTCTCAGAACACAGTGGCGTAGCCAGGATTCGGCCAAGGAGGGGTCCGACTACCGTCGGGGGCCCCAGGCCGGGGGTCCCCTTAGTAACCGGGCCCATCTCCTATATATTTTGTATAGTATTTTAACATTATAACATTCACACGAAGGAAATTTTGTTATGGCCTTTTAAGCATTCATTCTTATTTTGTTTATAGCTTGGTTTTTTTCGATCCGACCAAGTGTTGGTAAACTAAGGTCACCAAATTTTAAGGATGGGCCATAACTTATATGGTAGCGTGGCTATAATAACAGCTTTGAGCCTTATTTCGGGAAGTTCAATGTTGATGCGCGCATGATGTTAAACCTGAGTCTACCTCAATTCACTCGAGTAATCAGACATGAAGTTATTGGAGGTCAGTCGTTTTGAGTACGAAGAAATGATCTACGGGAAATGATAAGCAATTATTTCCCGGTGTCGAATCCATGAACTATTTAATCAGGAAATTTCCAAAGAAACGGAAAAAACGAATAAAGATACAAGGGATATGGGAGTGTGTCCTGAACGTTACATAGCATCTATTCCGTCGACAGATCCTGTTGAGATCCAGTTACTTTCTTACCCTTGCTATCTTGTAAACGAGCAAATTACCTAGACAAAGTGCGCCCAAGATATCTATCGCCTTGGCTCACTCTGTTATTGTTATTTTCAACCTTTCATACCTATTTTTCTTTTTGGGATTATGCTCATCAATTTCTGTGACTACCCTTGTTTGTCTGGTTTCCTACGAAAATATTGGAAAGTTGTTTATTTCAGAATATTTAGGAATGTAGTTATTGGTGTTAAGCTACTAGATTAACAGGTGCATTGACGGGGGCGGGTACCCGCCCCCTCGGGTTTTTCAAAGATAGCAGAAAAACGGAGGCGCATAGCGCCGCCGTACTTGGCATACCTTTTTCCTCATCATTTTTACAACTTCTGTGAAAATTTTAAGGTTAGGTCATCTCAGGTCAGGTTACCAGTACAGGTCAAGTGACCCGACCTCAAAAAAAAGTTTAAGATAGCATAAGTCGGAGGAGGGTGAACTTATCCGATTGAAACTCATATCACATAATGGCCCCACCGAGTTCTCTAAAATGTGTTCCGGTATTTTTGATATCGATGACCTAAGGTCAGGTACGAGGCAGGACCTCTCCATTGGAAATACATGGGAAAAATGTTTTTTACGGAATAACTCAGTAACGGATGGTGATAGAGCATTTATTTTAGCTGCATTAGACTAGCCTGGGCTTTGCGGTTCTTATGATATGCATTTTATATAATTTGACCCTGACCTGACCTCAGGTCAGGTGAAATCCTTGATTTGACCTAGCAAGGTCAAATTATATATCATTCGATTCGGCTTGCTGAGAGGATTCATATAGTTCAAGTCGTTTTGCTCTATCTTTACTTGTTCAGATATAATGGCCGAAAAACTGAATTTACATGTTATCCCTATGACGGCATGTTTTGACCTCTCGTGACTTTAAATGTGACCTGACAAAAAGATGGTTCAAATGTTTTCGATGGAGAAGTGGATGGGCAGCCCAACGCCATTTACCGTTTTTCGCTACCTACCGTGGTTCTTGAGATCTTAGGGGGGCGGGTACCCGCCCCCCGTCAATGCGAAGGTGGCTCAGACCCCCGTCAATGCGCGTGTTCAAAATTGACTAAAGTGCCAAATTCCCTGTTCGATTTGCTCTTATGGTAAAATTAGATTAATTGTTGCCTTTCTTTCGATAATGGTGCCTGATCGACATGTTTCAATTTGTCCTTTTTTAGTACACAATAGGGGTGTGTACATTTTTTCCGAGGCATATGATTTTGAAAATTTTTATTTGAGCTCTGGAGCCACCTAAGACCAACACTTGCCGGCACTCACAAAGCTAATTTTCGGCCTCTCTCCCGATTAGATCTCAGGGGGTCTCTGAGACCGATTCACGGCGCCTCTTGATCAAAACTGGGGCCCCTGAGAATCTCTCGGGGCTCTTGAGATTAGTTATCGGCAGCACCTCTGAGACTAATTATTGGGGCCCCCAGATTTGCTCTGGAGAGGGGGGGCTGAGACTGACTATCGTGGCCATCCAGATTAGCTATTGGGGTCCCCTGAGGCTGTCTTTGGGGTGGGGGAGGGGGGCTGGGAATGACTTCCGACAGCCCTCTGAGACTTACTCTAGGGCGCCCCTGAGACAAACACCCGGGGGGGGGGTGGAATCACCTCTGAGACTGAGTCTTTGGCGTTCCTGAGACTGACTCTCGGAGGCTCCAGATTAGCTCTCGCGGGCCTAAGGCTAAATCCGGGCCTGTGAGATCAAAAATCGGGAGCACCTCTGGAAATTACTCTCAGAACCCCGAGATTAACTCTCGGATGTCTCTGAGACTGACAACCGGGAGCCCTCTGAGACTAACTTTTGGGTGCTCCCTGAGATTGACTCTTGGGGCCGCTTATACCAAAAGTCGGGGGGGGCACAGCCTGAGGCTAAATCTCGAGGGCTCCCAAAATTACCCCTCTGGGGCCCTCTGAAACCAGCACTCTGCGGATCAAATTAGACTAACTCTCGGATCCCCGGATTAACTCTCGGGGCCACCTGAAACTAAATATTGACTCCTGAGAGAGAAACCCGTGAGACTATGAGGGCCCTCTGAGACCGACTCTTGGGGTGCTCTGAGACTGACTCTTGGGGTTCTCTGAGACAGACTCTCAGGGGGACCCCGAGATTCGGTCTCGGGGTCCCCTAAGACAGACTCTTGGGGTCCCCTTGACCGACACTTGGGGTTCTCTGAGACTGACTCTCAGGGGCCCCCTGAAATAGACTGTTGCAGGGCCCTGAGAACCACTCTCTGGGGGGGGGGCTGAGACTAGCTCGGCCCCCTCCCCTGAAACAGACTCCCGGGGCCCCTGATACCAACTTTTGGGGCCCCTGATACCAACCCTCTGCGGCCCCCGAAATCTACTTTCGGGGGGCCTTGAGACCGACTCTCAGGGCGAGGGCCTTGAGGCCGACTCGGGACTCCCTGAGAACGAATCTTCAGGGTGCCCTGAGACTGACTCTGGGGGCCCCGTGATCAGAAAATCCTTTGCAGTGGTTCAGATTGGCCCAAGGGGTGGGGTCGGCGGACGCCTAGGGCCCCCTTGGCTACACCACTGCATCCACACTTTCGGGGGCCCTCCGAAATCACCACTTGGAGGCCCCTAAAATAATTGCTCCCCTTAGATTAATACTTCGGAGCCCCTTGATACTGACGCCCGGGGGTCCTAAGACCTAGCTCGGGGTCCCACTTAGATCAGGCTCAGGGGCACCCTTAGATCCATGCTCGCGCTTTTCTCAGGAGTAACTCGACACCGATGTTCCGGGGCCCTCAAGATCAATATTTCGAGCCCCCCCGAGACTAATGCTTGGTACTCTGGAGCCCCTCGATGCCGATGCTCAGGGGTCCTGAACCCAGGCCTGGGGTCCCCTGGGACCAAACTCTGGGTCTCATGAGGCCAATGCTCGTGCCTCACTCAGGAGTACCTCGATATCAATAGTCGGGGGCACTCCGAGCGGGCCCTGAACCCCTGAGACCAAGCTCGGGGGCCCCTGAGACCAAGCTCGAGGGGACCCTGAGACCAAGCTCGGATGCTCCCTGAGACCAAGCTCGAGGGCCCCCTGACACCAAGCTCGGGGGTTCCCTGAGACCAAGCTCGAGACCCCGTGAGACCAGGATCGAAAAGCCCATGAGACCAAACATCGAAAGGCCCATGAGACCAAGCTTGCCCCCTGAGACCAAGCTCGGTTGTCCCCTGAGACCAAGCTCAGGGGGCCCCTGAGACCAAGCTCACGGGCCCCCGAGATCAATATTCGGTATTCCAGAGCCCTCGATACCGATGATCGGGGGCCCCTGAGACCAGGCTCGGAAGGCCCGTGAGGCCAAGCTCGGGGCCCCTGAGTCCAAGTTCAGGGGTCCCCTGAGACCACGCTCGGGGCCCTGAGACCAAGCTCTGGGGCACCCTGAGACCAAAATCGAAAGGCCCGTGAGACCAAGATCGAAAGGTCCGTGAGTCCGAGCTCAGGGGCCCCGAGATCAATGTTCGGTACTCTGGAGCCCTCGATACCGATGATCAGGGGCCCCTGAGACTAATCTCGGGGGTCCCCTGAGACCAAGCTCGGGCGTTCCCTGAGACCAAGCTCGGAGGGCCCCTGACACCGAGCTCGGGGCCCCTGAGA
Source organism: Lepas anatifera (assembly GCA_034440635.1). NCBI lineage: Eukaryota > Metazoa > Arthropoda > Thecostraca > Lepadidae > Lepas > Lepas anatifera. The sequence goes on along the minus strand of JAOTON010001092.1, from coordinate 87,019 downwards.
CAAAGCTCGGGGGGGCGCTGAGACCAAGCTCGGTGGCCCCCTGAGACCAAGATCAGGGCCCCCGAGACCAATGCTTGTGTTTTCCAGTGCATACGGTCAGCCTTATGCATCAGATGCCCTCGGATGCCCCCCTGAGACCAAGCTCGAGGGCCCCTGACACTAAGCTCGGGGAGAGGGGAGCCTGAGACCAAGCTTGGGGACATCCCTGAGACCAAGCTCAGGGGTCCCCTGAGACCAAGCTCGGGGGCCCTGAGACTAAGCTCGGGGGTTATCTGAGACCAAGCTCGGGTGTTCCCTGAGACCAAGCTCGGAGGGCCCCTGAGACCGAGCTCGGGGCCCCTGAGACAAAGCTCGGGGGGCGCCTGAGACCAAGCTCGGTGGCCCCCTGAGACCAAGATCAGGGCCCCCCGAGACCAAGCTTGTGTTTTCCAGTGCATACGGTCAGCCTTATGGCATCAGACCCTCGGAGCCCCCTGAGACCAAGCTCGAGGGCCCCTGACACTAAGCTCGGGGAGAGGGGAGCCTGAGACCAAGCTTGGGGACATCCCTGACACCAAGCTCGGGGGCCCCTGAGACCAAGCTCAGGGGCCCTGAGACCAAACTCGAAGGGCCCCTGAGACCAAGCTCGGGAGCTCCCTGAGACCAAGCTCGGAGGGCCCCCTGAGACCAAGCTCAGGGGCCCCTGAGACCAAGCTCGGGAACCCTGAGGCCAAGCTCGGGACCACCTGAGACTGAGCACAGGGGTCCCCCAAGATCAATATTCGGTACTCTGGAGCCCTCGATACCGATTATCGGAGGCCTCCTGAGACCAAGCTCGGGAGCCCCCCCACCGAAACCAAGCTCAGGGGCCCCCGACATCAATTTTTGTGTTTTTAGTACATAAGGTCAGCCCAAGGGGGTCCGCGGACCCCAGGGACCCCCTCCCCTGGCTACACCACTGTCAGAACATCTCAAGGGACCCATTCAAGCTCACGGTTGCCAGGTCAGTGGCTGTAAAGCCTTATAGGGGTCCCAGACCATCTCAGGGGCCCTCAGTTCAACACAGAGGCCCATATTAGCTCTGATGACCAGATAAGCTTAAGGGCCCGGATCATCCAGGGGCCCCTTGCCGGCATATTTGGGGTTTCAGGACAGTCCAGGGTTTCAATTAAAGCTTATAACCCAATTTCAGAGCAGGGGCCCTATTCCTGTGCAGGGGCCTCAGATACGTTTAGGGTCTTCTGTGCATCACAGGGGATCCAGATTAGCTCAAGGGACAATATTAACTTTACGGTCCCAGCTCAGCTCAGTGGCCCCCAGGTCGGTGGATATAGGTTCTGGCCAACTCACGGGGCCCTGTTCAAGGTTACGGCTCCTAGCTCAGTTTAGGCATCCTAGAACAGTTCATGCTGCCCAAACCATCTCAGATGCGCTCAGTTCAGCTCAAAGAGCCCAGATTAGCTCGTATGGCATCAGAGGCCAGTTCAGGGGCCCCAAGAAGCTCAGGGGACCTTAAAATCAACTCATAGGACCTCAACTTAGTTTAGGGGCACAGGTAAGTTTAACTTGGTTCCGGGGCAAGCTATCGGGACAGTTTGAGTTTCTTGCTTGATATTACAGTTGTTGATATTCTTACCTCCGTTGCAGGGGGCCCATCACAGAAAAGTGGGGGGCCAGTGGGCCCCTGGCCCCCCCGGTTCCTACGCCTATGTCGCCATGGACATGCAGTCATCAACCAGACAAGCGGTCAGGTACCGAGGTCATCTATACATTGCGAAATCGTAGTCCAGTCAATCCTGGGTAGGATGTTTCATTGTTCCAAAATGCAATATTTTGACGCATATCGACGTTCCCCTCAAACCTCATTTGCTTACAAGCTTCGGTGCGAAATTTCCATGCATTTTGATAATATTTAGAGGTCGCGCACTTTTGCAGTTTTTTATCAAATGTATTCAAATGTACACATAAGCGTAGGAACGTCCAGAATATTGGAGAGGCCAAGGTGCATTTGGAAGTCATTTCTTTCTAGTCAACGCCACAGGGTTAAGGGTTAAGAATCAAGAATATTGGGGGGCTATGGCCCCCCTGCCCCTCCCTGTTCCTACGCCTACGCCTATGAATGTACACATTTCCACACTGATGCTGGCGCTGGTTTTCTTTTGCTTGGTTTTCTATTTCACATCTGAAATATTCTTAAAATTAAATAAAACATTTATTACTGCACAAGACTAGCCTGAGCATAAAACCCGACCGATTTCGGGAGCATCCCGCCCCCGTTTTCAAGGGAGATGAAGAAAACACTATGACATAAGCCTAACTAAGCGGAAAACACGAAGACACGGTAAACTTTGAAAGAACAATCTTAGCTCTGAACATGACGAATCATTTTAGAATTATTAGCTCTAAACACGTGTTATTTTTCAATCCAATCTCTTGTTTGGCTGGCGTTTTAAGAGGCCCAAAAATCCAGAGAAGATGGTAACTTTGCCGATATTTCTATCCATTTTTGGTTCCGTGGTGGTTTGGATGTAAATTGCCTCTTTTATTTCTCGCTGTTTTTGTCTTGAGTCGAAAGTTAAAGTCGTTGTGGCGTCCCATTTGATATAAAGATCCTTTTTGAATGATTTTTTTGCTGTGGCCTCTGCTGCTCTCTCGTCAATTGACTCGGATTAGTTTTTGTCGAGATTTTCGGTGTTCGTCTTGTCGGACTTCCATCATCCTTTTGCTTTCTCAAATGTATATTTTTGGACAGTCATTACATTCCATCTTGTATACTGGGCCTGGTTTTTCCGGTTGTCTATCCTGTCCTTTGGTTTGACCAGTAATTGTTTGATCGTTTGATGTGCCTTAAAATATGTTCTTACGTTGAATTTAGAACATATGCGTCGAATCCGTTGCGATACTCCTTCTGCATATGGGAAGGATCATTATATCAAATGGGACGCCACAACGACTCTAACTTTCGACTCAGGACAAAAACAGCGGGAAAGGGAGATCACCCTCATCAAGAGGTTCAACGGATTCGTCAAGGACGAGAAGCAGAGGCAGTACCTGCTCCGGGTGGTGGAACTCCATCGGAGGGCTCTACCCAAGCGCACCAAGAAGGAATGCGCCTCTTTCAAGCAGGCGTGTAACTTTGTATACTTTTAGGGGTGCGCGAGCACCCCTAAAACTTTTGAAAGCACCCCTAAACTTCCAAAAGCACCCCTAAAACTATTATGCGATGTTCTAATAGGACATAATGTCAGGATTATGTAGCAATTAAATAATAAGTATCAAAGATTCGGAGCTCTCTTGTAACTATTCATCTAAAGATAATGTCGAGTTTAGAAGATTACTTAAGTGATCTGAAGATTTCATATAACCGCATGAGGTCATATTTAGACGGTGAGCCGCAGGAGTAACTATGGAAATTAGGTAGCTGCCATTTGCGACCAAAGCCGAAAGAGCGCGTTTTCCAAAATGTTAATTGCCGTGTCGCCGTTGTCTCAGAATCAGTACCATCGAGTGCACTCGTCGCTTCCTTGATCATGTCTTCCATACAGAAAAAAATGCTGGACTTCTTTTCCAAAATGCCATAGTGCATGCTGCAATTTATTTCTGAACTTATTTAGGCTGCATGTAGATCAGACCTGTCCATAGCTGATAATACGCACCAAAAGAGGGTCAAAACGCAACATGTGGTAGCTGTGATCTATTGGAACTTGTTTAGAAAGGGAGGGAAATCAGGGCCAGTATCTGGGAAACGTAGCTTGTGCTTAACCCTCGCCCGTCCGAGAGGAGCATCGATGGTCTCCATAAGGCTTTGTAAGGATAGCGGATAAACGGCGCCGCTGCGCCGCCGTACCTTTCATATCTCTTCCTTGATCAATTCCGCATCTTTAAAAAATCAAGTTTGGTCATGTTAGGTTAAGTCATCAGGCAAAGGAAAGTGACTTCATCTAAAATATTAGGATTGCATTTATGCAATAAGTAAAGTAAAGTTATTTATAAGTAAGAACACGTTTAACCTAGCAATCCGACACTTAAAAACCATTATGGGCCTACCGGGTGCTGCAACATATATTCCGGGTTTATAAAATCGGTGATATGCCTAGTCTCATTTACGGGCGACCTCTTCAATGGAAATACATGGTAAAAACTGTAAAATAGCTATATTTTGGCTCATATTGGTTAACCCTCCTCCTTCGGGGGGCACGTTTAACCTAGCAATCCGACACTTAAAAACCATCATGGGCCTACCGGGTGCTGCAACATATATTCCGGGTTTTATGAAATCGGTGATACACCTAGTTTCATTTACGGGCGACCTCTTCAATGGAAATACAGGGAAAAACTGTAAAATAGCTATATTTTGGCTCATATTGGTTAACCCTCGTCCTTCGGGGGGCCGATTCGACGCCCCTCGTTATTTTTTGTGATGACACAAAAGTTTCGTTTAGCCCGATGCTGCGTGGAAATTGTATAACAAAATTACTTCGACACATCTTGACCAAATTTTAAGTAAATGTCATGTCGGGTCACCGAGTTATGACGCCATTTCTATGCCCATGTAAGGCAATTTTGGTACTAAAATATATCTGAAAAACCGGGCGTTACTCGGCTTCTAGAAGAGGCAGATCAGGTTTCTAAAAAGGATTCGAAGGCTCCTGAAAAGGCAATTTGGAATACGCCATCTATTTTGAGATCAATTTCATAACGAAGGCACCAGGGGTCCCCAAAGGTCAGCAAAGGTTACCGTTTTAGAAGCTCTTGTTGGCTATACTCATGGACGGGACAAGATGTAGAAATTAATTTGGTATCATAGTTACGAGCATCACCCAAGGATTCGATGGTATGCGACCTCACTTCGACTTTGACCTAAGGTTATGTTAGGTGGTCTAAGGCCAAGGTCATGCGTGACCTTGCCAGGTCATGCCACATATTGTGGAACTCCTTGGGTTACGACAAACGCATTGATACCTTGGTTCTAGGTCTATTGATTCATATAGGTATTATAGGTCTATTGATTCATGAAGAAACTATATCAGTCATTGTTTGGCTCAGGTTAATATTGAGGTCATGACAGGTCAAAGAAAGTGGCATTTTGAGTAGAGTTTTCGGCTCTAGCGTCTCAAAGAGTTGAGTTTTAGAACCATTTTCTAGGCACCATTCGCTTCCTCTCATCACGGCGAATCGAATGATGCATAATATGATCATACTAGGTCAAAACACAAAAAATTACCTGACCTCAAGTTAGGTCAAAGTCACATTTTATCTACCCTAGTCAATATGCACATCAATCGACTTGCAATAGCAATCCAAGCGCAATGGTGTCAAAATAAAAGTTGTACCATCATTTCATGCAAAGTTATTTACCTAGTTCTGAAAACTGCTTAAGTAGCACAGATGACCTCTCAGCGGTCACAGGTCTTAAATTGCAACATGAACCTGAAAAGGGGCCCAGGATACTGCGATTTGGAAAAGATGGAGGTATTCTCAGCTGCATCTACACAAATACACCCATTTTCCCAAATCGGGTATCGGGGCACATTTCATCTTTACAGGTTTGCATGGACTTGGAAACCATGCATCCCACGACGTCAAAACCAGCAAGGCTTGATAGATGTGGGCGCCATCTTTAACATATCTGCTGTTGTACCACATTGCAACTATGGGTGGACCGTACGGTGAGGTGAAAGTTTGTCATCAAAAAAGCTTTAGGGGGACATTTTATGTCGTTGAAATTAGGTTATGGTGGACTTAATTTTTTCTGATTGTAAACGTTTCCGGGGACATTTCTACGCTGGAAAAACCTATTTATGGTGGATTCTAATTTTCTTACCAAGTACGTTTCCAGGGACATTTAAACGTTCTTAATATTAAGTTATGGTGGACCAAGTTAATGTTCTAATCATTGCCAGGGTGGCATGAATTTTTACTGTAATCGGATGGTAGGAGCACCACACTGTTATAAAGGCTTACTTACCTGAAGGTAAGGTAGATAAGGACAAATGTGGCTCTTATCAATGATGTGAGCATGTGAACCAAATGCCGCGTTTCATATGACTGGTCATTTTGTACCTGGCAGACATTTATCAAGTAATTTCGAATGCACAAATCACTGATATCATGGTAAATTTACACGTGCATTGACGGGGAAGGGCAGGTATCCGCCTTTCCTCGGTTTTTTTCGGAGGTATAATAAAACGGCCGCGCGTAGCTCCAGCGTAATTTGTACACCTTCTCGCTGATCATTTTTACAACTTAAACTAGGTGTGCAATGGCACATCTAGTGCTGCGGTATAGTAAGGTGCAGTGAGTGCTGGTTCGGGTAGACACGTGCTTTTATTTTTTAACCCTCGCCCCACAGGGGGCCATCGATGTCGCCCCTAAGGTTTTTTCCGGGATAGCAGGAAAATGACGAAGTGCAGCACCTCGGTCGAGAGCTTTACCTCTCACCCCATCACTTTCCCACCATCCCTGAAATTTTTTACCCCGGGTCACCCATGGTCAGGTCACTAGGCGAGGTCAACCAAGGTCATCTCACTTCAACTTCTGAGCTCTATAAGAGCTACAGTTCGAACTCGATACATTTGAAACTTCCTACACTTTGTGACCCCTTCAGGGTCTACAAGATGTATGTCCGGGATTTTTTGATTTTGTGACCTGAGGCCAGGTCACGAGGTGACCTCTTCCATTGAAAAAAACGTGGGGAAAAGCTATCTTATGATCTAAAAGTCACAAAAACGATTGTAAATATTCGGATTGCTCAGAAAAGCATTCTTGAACACCTTTTCACGGATCCCAGGGGCCATATTTGCCCTTTGACCTCTCTAAGGTCATCCAAGGTCACCAGGGTCAAAAACAGTATTTTGAAAATAACCTTTGACCTAATTAAGCTAGAGCTCTGAATCAAACACCATTGTGTATGTCACATCACTGGCTTTCATTTGATATACGGCAAGGTCACTTTTTAAGCTTTCGTGACCTTAGGTCATATTAGGTCACGAGGTGACCTCTGGTGGTCAAACCAGTGACGGGAGGCCATTACGTTTCACATAGCAGAAAAAGTTCTGGCATTTGTCCACCAAATATACTTTAGCAGATATCAATAGCTTTAATGGCATAAGAGTTACGCTCAGATTTCTTAAGCATTGCATATTTGAGTGAAAATAGCCTAATGTGACCTAACTTGACCTCTGGAGGTCAAACCATTGACCTGAGTGCTTAAAAATGCAAAAATGAACTCTAGCTTTCCTTGACACAGAGATTGTTAGGAATGCCAAAGTTAAATTCAAAGTATATCGAAAGCCAACGAACAAGGAATGCTATGTATGTACATTATTACTCAGGTCACAGTGATAGGCCTTCCGTATTTGTACTGATGAATACCTGCAAGAAGAGATAGAACATATTATGACCTCGTTCACGAAACGAAAATATCCAAGAGGATTTCTGATAAATATGAACAAGAAAGCTCTAGATATAAGAAAACGATCCGCGAAATCCAACAAAAAGGAACAGATACGATGTGTTACGATACCTTACTCCAAACCAGCTGAAATTATTGCAAACAAACTTGAAGAAACGGGTTGCAAAGAAGCATTTTGTTCCGGTAAAAAACTTAGCAGCATCTTAGCGAAAAATAAAGATCCGATGACCCAGAATCAAAAAGTGTAGTGTATCAGTTGCCGTGCGGGTCGTGCACGAAATCGTACATAGGTGAAACAGGAAGGGGTCTAAAAACAAGATTAAAATAACATAGAAGTGACCTTCGAAACAAAACAGGAAGGGGTCTAAAAACAAGATTAAAATAACATAGAAGAGACCTTCGAAACAATCCAGAATTCAGTGTATTTGTCATACATTCCATGAAAACAAATCATCTACCAAACTGGGATAGAGCTAAAATTATAGCAGTTTGTAAAAACAAAGATAATAGGAGAGCTACTGAAGCAGCACATATAGCTAAAAATGATACTTTTAACCTTAGGCCAGGCTTCATGAAATGGGCAAAATCTGCGGCTGTATTAGGAGTTGGTTAAGCAAAGAGAGAGAAATAATAATAGTTTATATAATAATAACAAAAACAATAATGATGATAAAATAAAAATAGAACATTGTTTAGAACAATGATAAGTCTAAAATGTCTCGAAGCTTCCTTGTATACATTATAGAATAGTTCAAGAAGCGTTATTAAAATATCCTCAAAAACGGTGCCTTTATAGTTCTGTCACACGATAATTTTGCACAAAAATCTAAACGATGAAACTACTGCGTGACTTGATGGCGGGTTCCTTATCCCTCCTACCATAGATGGTAAAGAATACCTTTTTTGTCGAAACGCGTTCATCTGCCTGCTGTGTTGGTTTAAGTATTAATAGCTGTCAACCACTGTTATACACTGAAAAAGTACGCCAGAAATTGGATTTTTCTACGGTGCCAAAATCCACTCGTCTTTCCGTGAATATGTTACACCCGATATTTTTAGATTGAGAAGCGTAAAATGCCATGAAACAAGAATAATACAACCCCAACTCGTGGGGTGTGAAAATATCAACTACCAAAAAAGTACGCCACTTTTAGTATTATTTTTACGGTGCCAAAATCAACTCCTCTTTCCAGCATTATTCCGCAACCCATTTTACCCCGGTGTAATGCAAAAATGCATGTGTTTTGAGGGAATATTATTATACCACTGGAGTAAAAAGATTGTCAGCTAAACCGGAAGTGCACTGAAAAAAGTACGCCAGAAAGCGGATTTTATCTACGGTGCCAAAATCCACTCTTCTTTCGGCGAATATTTTACACCCGATATCAACGCAAAATGACATGAAACAGGAATAATAAAACCCAACCCGTGGGTCGTGAAAATATCAACTAACAAAAAGTACACCATTTTCAGGATTCTTTCTACGGTGCCAAAATCCACTCCTCTTTCCGTCATTATTCCACAACCTATTTTACACCGGTGTGATGCAAAAATGCATGTGTTTTGAGGGAATATTCCTACACCACTGGAGTAAAAAGATTATCAGACAAATCGGAACAGTGTAAACTAGAATTGGGGGAGTAAAAATAGATTAAAATGTGAAATTTCCGGCGTAGAAAAATCTTTGCAAGGTGCAGAATGAACCCGCGTTCAATATTCCATTGCTGCTGAAAAGAAACAAGGATTAAAAATAACCCAGTTTTTTCTCATTAGGCACTTAAGATTAGTTTACTCTGATAACAATGATTAATATACACTTTGATGAACATACACTCCAACGGAGAGTTTAAATCACTTGTACTTATAATCACTTCCAATCATCTAAGTACCTCTAATTAGCACTTTAATCTTGAACCATATTGAAATTGACTATCAATCACTACAATAATTTCGTTTGTCTTTGCACAGACATGGCTTAGGCTTACAACTTTCGCCATGCCATAGAATTCGCTGGTTTTGCTCCTCGCAACGTTTCCTGTTGTATCATTCATTAACACCAGACAATCACCACCCATCACCGAAGATCACTTCTTTGAGGCGCAGCACACTTTTTTGAGGGGATCACGAATCCTCCTGAAAGGTCGATGGCGCCCCTTGAAATGTAGTTTTCATACCTTTGCCTTAAGAAACGAGATTTGTTTCCTCGCAATGGGATCTGGTGGCTCCTGGCAGGTTTTGGAGCCCACAGGAAGCCGGTTTTCCCCCAAAATCGGAGCCCCTGGTCCGGATACAGTTACCCTGTGGGTCTATAGGGCTAACCCCGCCACCCCTCTCCGATGCTGTCGGAGATGAGGAGACCGGCTCCCCCACCTTTGGCTTGTAATGTCATCAAAAAAGCCTAATCCTAGTGGCCATAAACCCTTTATGACAGACCCTGCCCTACCCCCACCCACCGTGGATCTTGCCCCACACTTGAAGTTCTGTAGCCCTTAAGTGGCTTTATATATATATATATATATATATATATATATATATGTATATATATATTCGAATAGTTCGGCAATATGTTCTCTTTGAGGCAATGACAGTTAAATTGTATTACTCCAAAAAAAAAAAATATCCAAGGGCGCGAGTGCTATACAATTTAACTGTCATTGCCTCAAAGAGAATATATATATATATATATATATATATATATATATATATATATATATATATATATATATATATAGCCACAGGGCGTTGTCACTGGGGACCTGGGGAAGGACTGGGCCCCCTCTTTTGGAGAGAAAGTGAGAAGGACGCCAGCTCTTTTGGCCGAAAATAGCATTGAATATGCAGGGTCTAACTGATGTAGGTAGTGTTTTATCACCATCCCCCCACTCGAACATCTAGGGCGACGCCAATGGCGGGGTGGGGGGGCCCGGCTGCAGTCACAGGGGGCCCGGGTAAAACACAGGGGGAATGCTCTGCAATTGCTGAGAATAGGGGCTAGGCTTCGGCAGTGGGTCAGGGGTAAATTCTGAGAGGTCCAGTCGCACACTCAGAGGCTCTAAGTGGACTACAAGGGACCCGGGTACGCTACATTTGAGTGGCATTTTGAAGGCAATTTGCGGGGCTGGGGTACAGCCGTAGCCGCCGGGCCCCTTTGCGGGGGGGCAGTGGCTGTGGCGAGGGGTGTTTCTTTTCATTGCTTAAGGTGAGCCCAAGGCGAGGGCGATCGCCTTATCGCCCCCCCTCACTTGGATTCGTACCTGGTGCTGGCATTGGTGAAATGTCGTATTTTTCATCGGTAAGTCCGCCATATTGAACTTATGATCTGTATACTGACCTCGATTTATAAACAACGGGCAGGGGCGCAGCCAGAGCTTTGGTATGGGGGAGCACACTAACTTTGAAGGGCACCCCGGGAAAAAGGGCACTTTTTAACGTAACCTAAAAAACCTACTATATCTTTCTTTATATCATTTTTTGGGCATCTTTGGCTCAATAAAAATGCAAATAAATCATTGACGGAGAAGGAAAACTCTATTAAAACCGAAAAAAGAAAAAAATAATCGAAATGCCATGGAAATAGCCGAAACACGACTGTTTTGGATATATTTAAGGGCAAATCAGTCAACTCATGCAAGTACTTAACATCAGAGAAATCAGCGGAGCACGTGATTTCTGTTACCATGTGCAAGTTAAGGCATATTGGAGTCGAACATTTATTTGGTTTGCCCATTGGTTTTGTCGTAACGAGTGAGCCCTGGCTGAACGCGGATAAAGTTTCTTGCCTCCCACAATCGCCGTGGGACGAGGAGTGGCATAGTGTCTTTGGAAGATTAGAATTTTTGCTGCCGGAATAATTTGGGAGATACCTTTTGAACGCGCTTATTAAGTTCCACATTCTCAAGGATCGGTCCCAGTTAAGAGTAAAGAAGAGGTGAATGGGGTGGTTTGGATGGGGATGGTGGGACAGGGCTGAAAATTGTGAAAACTAGTTCTTCATTTAAATTAATTAATAGAAATCCTGGTTTAGGGGACTGTCCTCTGAACTGAGGGGCACATGCCTTTTTATCATCACTTCCCAGAATCCACCAGTATAATAAGTAATTTATATAACCAGGGGTGCATAGGCATCACAAGCCGTTTTAGAGATTCCTCATTCCTCGTTAGCTCCGTTTTACAAGGGAAGTTTCCATCGTGTTCTTATTCCCATCTATCCCAGGGACTAGACTAGCTCATTGGCCCCATAGATGAGGTCATCAGACTAGCTCAATGGGCCACAGATAGGCTCATAGGGCTTTAAACCAGTTCAAGAAGCCCCAGAACAGTTTAAGGCGCCAGATCACCTCAGGGGGCCTCAAGCCAACATTAGGGGCTCTCACAAGCTCAGCGCCCAGACCAGCTCAGGGTACCCTCAGAACCCAGATCTGCTCTTGGGCCCCAGATAAGCTCTTGGGGCCCCAGATCAGTTCAGGGGCCTCAAGTCAGATCAGGGGGCAAGATCAAGTCAGGGGCACCAAATCAGCTCAGTGATCCCTAACCAGCTAGGGGCCCAATCAGTTCAGGAGCCCCAGAGCTGCTCAGGGGACACCAGATCGCCCCATAGGGCACCAGATCAGCTTCGGGGACAAACAATCAGATCAGTGGTCCCCGACCAGCTCGGGCCCCAGATCAGCTCGGGAATATCAGATCAAGTCAGGAGGCACTTAATCAGCTCAGGAACCCCATACCATCTCAGGGGCCCTCGCCAGCCCCTGTGGGCCCAGCTCAGCTCAGGGCCTGGGAGCTGCTCAGGAAATCACGTAATCAACCCAGGAGGCCCGGGTCAGCTTACAGGGCACCGCATTAGCCATGGAGCACCAGACTAGCTCAGAGGGAATCAGATGGGCTCAGGAGACACAATGATGACTCAGGAGGCACCAGATCGACTCAGGGGGTATTAGTTAAGTTCAGGGGGCAGTATATCTGCTCAAGGTGCACCAGATCGATCAGCTCAGGGGCAAGTTTAAGTCAGGGGCACTAAATCGGCTCAGGGATCCCTCACCAGCTCGGGGCCCAATCAGTTCAAAAGCCCCAGAGCTGTTCATCAGGGGACACCAGATGCCCATAGGGCACCAGATCAGCTTCGGGTACAAAGAATCAGATCAGTGGTCCCCGGCCAGCTCGGGAATACCAGATCAAGTCAAGAGGCACTTAATCAGCTCAGGAGCCCCATACCATCTCAGGGGCCCTCAGTCTCTGTGGGCCCAGCTCAGCTCAGGACTTTAGAGCTGCTCATGAAATCACGTAAGGAGGCCCAGGTCAGCTGAAAGGGCACCAGATTAGCTCAGAGGGCACCAGACTAGCTCAGAGGGCATCAGATGGACTCAGGAGGCACCAGATCGAATCAGGGGCATTAGTGCAGCTCAGGTGGCATCAGATCGATCCGCTCAGGGGCCCAGATCAGCTCCCAGCCCCCAGGCTATGGCAGGGGCCTAAATCAGCTCAGGGAGCAACATAACAGCTCAGGGAACACAAGGTGGGCTCAGGGCCCACCAAACCAGCTCAGAGGGCACCAGACCATCTAAGGAGACATTAATAATCAGCTGAGGGAGCACCTAGTCAGCTCAAGAGACACCTTATTGACTTAGGATACAGTAGATCAACTTGGGGAGGCATGAGATCAGCTCGGGGGCACGAATCAGCTCCAGGGGCACTATATTAGCTATTAGGGCATCAAGCAAGCTCGGAGGCATTAGACTAACTCAGAGGGCATTATATAGGTTCAGGAGGCACAATTATTTGCTCAGTGGGGCACTCGATTTACTCAGGGGCACCAGATCAGCTTAGAGGGCAAGTAATCAGCTCAAGGGGCCAAGACCAGCTGAGAGGCCACGAGATGAGCTCAAGGGGAACCAGATTAGCTTCACCCGTACAATTATTGGCGACGATGAGGCATTAGGTGGACACCTACCAGATGCCCATACTCTTCCCGGGTGCTTGGAAAGGCGACAGAATGTCATAGCTGACCGAAAAAGGTATTAAATTGTCCAACAAATCGCTACATGCGGTCCAGTTACATTTCGTTTCAACGGCGTAGGGCACTAAATTTCGAGCGGCACGGCCCAAATTGGGTACACCACCTGGACATCAAAATAGCACCCCGGCAGTGATGGGGCACGTGCCCCCTGTGCCCCCCTGGCTGCACCCCCTGGACAGTAGATAAACTCCGGGAGGCATTAAATAAGCTCAGGGGCCTCAATCAGCTCAAGGGGCACTAAAACAGCTAATAGGGCACCAGGCAAGCTCAGAGGCATCAGACTAACTCAAAGAGTATTATATAGGTTCAGAAGGCTCAATTATTTTCTCAGGGGGGCACCAGATTGACTACAAGGGCACCAGATCAGCTCAGAGGGCACATGATTAGCTCCAGGGGGCACCAGATGAGCTCCGCTCGTACGATTATTGGCGACGATGAGACATTATCTGGAAACGGATTATGTGCCCATACTCTTCCCGGGTGCTTGGAAAGGCGACAGAATTCCCTAGCTGACCAAAAGGGGCACTTAATTGTCAAACAATAGTTGAAATCGCTAAATGTACTCTAGTTCCATCTAGGTTCAACGGCCTAGGGCACTAAATTTCAAGTGGCATGGCCCAAACGGGGTACACCACCTGGCAATCAAAAGGGCACCCGACACCGATGGGGGCACATGCCCCCTGTGCCCCCTGGCTGCGCCCCTGGACAGTAAACTCCGGGAGGCATTAAATAAGTTCAGGGGGCCCGGATCAGCCCAAGGGACACTAAAACAGCTAATAGGACACCAGGCAAGCTCGGAGGCATCAGACTAACTCAGAGAGCATTATATAGGTTCAGAAGGCACAATTATTTTCTCAGGGGGGCATCAAATTGACTACGAGGGCATCAGATCAGCTCAGGGGGCAACACCAGCGCTCAGGGGGCACCAGATGAGCTCAAGGGGCACCATATTAGCTCCGCCCGTACGATTATTGGCGACGAGGCATTTTCTGGAAACAGAATATGTACCTATACTCCTCCCGGGTGCTTGGAAAGGCGACAGAATGCCCTAACTGACCAAAAAAGGCACTTAACACGCGCATTGACGGGGGGGCGGGTACCCGCCCCCTCGGGTTTTTCGGAGACAGTAGAAAAACGGCGGCGCGTAGCGCCGCCGTACTTGGTATACCTTTTCCCTCATCATTTTTACAACTTCTGTGAAAATTTTAAGGTTAGGTCATCTCAGGTCAGGTCACCAGTACAGGTCAAGTGACCCGACCTCAAAAAAAAGTTTAAGATAGCATAAGTCGGAGCAGGGTGAACTTATCCGATTGAAACTCATATCACATAATAGCCCCACCGAGTTCTCTAAAATATGTTCCGGTATTTTTGATATCGATGACCTAAGGTCAGGTACGACGCATGATCTCTCCATTGGAAATACATGGGAAAAATGGTTTTTACGGAATAACTCAGTAACGGATGGTGATAGAGCATTTATTTTAGCTGCATTAGACTCGCCTGGGCTTTGCGGTTCTAATGATATGCATTTTATATAATTTGACCCTGACCTGACCTCAGGTCAGGTCAAATCCTTGATTTGACCTAGCAAGGTCAAATTATATATCATTCGATTCGGCTTGCTAAGAGGATTCATATAGTTCAAGTCGTTTTGCTCTATCTTTACTTGTTCAGATGTAATGCCCGAAAAACTGAATTTTACATGTTATCCCTATGACGGGCATGTTTTGACCTCTCGTGACCTTAAATGTGACCTGACAAAAAAATGGTTCAAATGTTTTCGATGGCGAAGTGGATGGGCAGCCCAACGCCGTTTACCGTTTTTCGCTACCTACCGTGGTTCTCAAGATCTTAGGGGCGGGTACCCGCCCCCCCGTCAATGCGAAGGTGGCTCAGACCCCCGTCAATGCGCGTGTTAATTGTCAAACAATAGTTTAAATCGCTAAATGCAGTCTAGTTCCATCTAGGCTCAACGGCGTAGGGCACTAAAATTCGAGCGGCACGGCCCAAATAGGGTACACCACCTGACAATCAAAAGGGCACCCCGGCACCGATAGGGGGCACGTGCCCCCTGTGCCCCCCCCTGGCTGCGCCCTGACCACGGGAGAAGAAAAAACAAGTTGATGACCATGATCTCTCTAGCTAAAAATACGATACAATCATATTTCCATCAAAGTACAAATATGTAGGTACAATCAATCCAAGTACAGTACAAGGATAGGCTGGACAGCAAGGGGAGAAGCGGGACAACTTGTCCCAGTTCTCCCCAACCCGCCATTTTTCAGAATTGCGATGTCAGCAAAATTAAAACCCCTTTCGTTGTTCGAAGCTGGGACAGATCGATGGTGAATGCGACACCAACTTTATTGCACCAAAATAAAGAACTATTCGGTTGCATATTTAACAGAACATCCACTCAAGAAAACGTAAAAATTAACTTTTAAGGAGCACTCACCTCTCGCTTCCAGCACCCACCGGAAAAGGAAGTTGACGCCCTAGTGATGTTCAGCGGCACGTATAGTGCGGAAATCAGCTGAAAATTATATTTTTGGCTCACTCGTGGATTCAATAATGGGAGTGTCCCACTTCTCCTGCGTCCCAGTTCTCATCACTCTCTCCTACCTGTACGAGTCGTGATCAATCCTCTGAATGCGGAACTGCGGTGGGTAGTTCAAGCTCAGAATTGAAGCAGAAAGGAAATGGCGCGATTCCACCCACGTGTAAACTGTAGTAAAAACATACCTTCCTCCATCATAGAAACACACCCAAACAAAAATCAGAAGAAAAAATACCTTCATCTAGGGTAGTTTAATCATTCAAGAACTTGTTTTAATCTATTGGCAGGATTGTTTCACCACAGGAGAGTGAAACTATTCTTGGGGCAGTTTGTGAGTTCCATAGAAATACTCCGAGGTGATACATTTACACCTTTGCATTTTCAGTAAGAATGGAACTGCACTGTGCTAAAATGAAATAGTGATTAATTTACCACATGAGTGTAATATTACACCTTTTCTTCTAATATTAAGCTGGATGTCGGAATATATTTACCAAGAATTCTAAACAAATTCTTGATAATGGGGTAATTTTAGGAGCAGACAAATTGAAATTCTACGCTTGAGGTGTTGTTTTTTTCAGTGTGTGTAAACTGGAAGTGAGGGGGTAAAAATAGATTAAAATGTGAAATTCCTGGCGTAGAAAAATATTTGCAAGGTGCAAAATGAGCCCGCGTTCAATATTACGTTGCTGCAGAAAAGAAACACCGATTAAAAAAAAACGACCCAGTTTATTCTCATGGAGCGTTTGAGGTCAGTTTAGTCTGATTAGGGTGATTAATATACACTCTGATAAACATACACAACGCAACGGAGAGTTTAAATCATTTGTTTTCATACCCATTTCTAATAATCTACATAAATACCTCTAATTTGCACTAAAATCTGGAACAGTATTTAAATCGATCTTCAATCACTAAAATTATTTAGTTCCTCTTTGCACAAACGCGCACGCGCACTGAAGGGGGTCTCGGAGGCCAGCCCCACCTTTTTCCGAGGTGGCCGGAGAACCATTCATGGCCAAAAACGATAACTTTACCTAGGTAATGGCCTCTGTGACCTATTACTAAATCTGATTTAAACATAGGTCACCCACCATTGGTTAGCTTATACCCTGAGGAGCACCCAGTGAAAAATCGGAATATGATTCTTTTTTAATCTTATATCTAAAGAGGAGTTCACAAGGTCACGAGGTCAAAACCTGACCTGAAGTCAAAGTTTTTTAGTTTTCTTATCTGAACCCTTGTATCTTCTATCCAGCAATACTCATAGAAATTAATTCAGATCAGCCACTTTTAAGATACAAAATTATTTCTGATTCAATGTTCGTGTTAGCCTTGGAAATTTCATGATCTCTATCTGGTGACCTCTTTCACCTTTGGTCCTGAAAATGGGCCCAACTTGTTATTTTGTATGGAGAGCCTTGGGTAAAAGTTTGGTGGAAATCCGAGAAGTGGGTCATGTTGGACTTTTTCGTGCCTACCTGGACGATTTTTCTTAGAATGACTCATCTATGTCCCGAGAGTGGCTAACAAAAGCATCACTATTGGGGGGGGGTTGAAACCACTATACTGTTCGGAAACGGATACATTCAATATCTTTGCTGGAATATTATTGGATATGCTTAATTCAAGTGAAAATATGGGTTATCACTAGCTCACCACTGTGGATCCGGGCCTCTTGTAGAAAATCCTTGACGACGTCCTGGATGCCAGACAAAGATATGTATATAAACGATTCATTCAGGCCCATTGAGGCAAATTCAACAGCTCTTTGCTATTTGCTGCACTTAGCTAGAATGATTTAGTCTTCGTTTCTTCTCCACGGCTAGACTAGCCTCCACGCGTCAAGATCAACACTTTATGGGATGCAGAACTGCAATGCGGTGATTCAAGCTCAGAACTGAAGCAAAAACAAAATGGCAGCATTCCACCCACGTGTCAACTGTAGTAAAAATACCTTCTTATATCATAGAAACACACTCAAATGAAGATAAAAAGAATTAAAACATTCATTAAGCGTAGTTAAATCAGCAAATATCTCGTTTTAATCTATTGGCAGAATTGTTTCACCACAGGAGAGTAAGACTATTCTTGAGGCAGTTTGCAAGTTCCATAGAAATACTATACAGAGTACATGTATGGATAAATTTACCCCTTTGCATTTTCAGCACGAATGGAACTGCCCTGTGCTAAAATAGCACAGATATTAAATTACCACACGCTTGCAATTTACACTTTTAATTCTAAAATTAAGCTAATTGTCAGAATGAATTTACTAAGAATTCTAAACAAATGCTCGAAAATGGGATACGTTTAGGACTAGACAGATTGAAATTCTACGCTCCAGGTGTTGTTTTTTTCAGTGTACACTCCTCAATCTTACAGTCAGAGTTCGAAAAATCTTCCAACTTGCCAACAATGTTGGTGACACTAGTCGATCACGTCGGTGAACAAAATATAGGCAAGCTTAAGCACACATCAGCGTCAAAAGTTAACGCGTAGTCTGCCGATATGCTATTTAACACGCGCATTGACGGGGGTCTGAGCCACCTTCGCATTGACGGGGGGCGGGTACCCGCCCCCCCCTAAGATCTCGAGAACCACGGTAGGTAGCGAAAAACGGTAAACGGCGTTGGGCTGCCCATCCACTTCTCCATCGAAAACATTTGAACCATTTTTTTGTCAGGTCACATTTAAGGTCACGAGAGGTCAAAACATGCCCGTCATAGGGATAACATGTAAAATTCAGTTTTTCGGGCATTACATCTGAACAAGTAAAGATAGAGCAAAACGACTTGAACTATATGAATCCTCTTAGCAAGCCGAATCGAATGATATATAATTTGACCTTGCTAGGTCAAATCAAGGATTTGACCTGACCTGAGGTCAGGTCAAGGTCAAATTTAATAAAATGCATATCATTAGAACCGCAAAGCCCAGGCGAGTCTAATGCAGCTAAAATAAATGCTCTATCACCATCCGTTACTGAGTTATTCCGTAAAAACCATTTTTCCCATGTATTTCCAACGGAGAGGTCATGCGTCGTACCTGACCTTAGGTCATCGATATAAAAATACCGGAACATATTTTAGAGAACTCGGTAGGGCCATTATGTGATATGAGTTTCAATCGGATAAGTTCACTCTGCTCCGACTTATGCTATCTTAAACTTTTTTTGAGGTCGGGTCACTTGACCTGTACTGGTGACCTGACCTGAGATGACCTAACCTTAAAATTTTCACAGAAGTTGTAAAAATGATGAGGGAAAAGGTATACCAAGTACGGCGGCAGCTACGCGCCGCCGTTTTTCTACTATCTCCGAAAAACCCCGAGGGGGGCGGGTACCCGCCCCCCGTCAATGCGCGTGTTAAGATTCAAAAGGACTCAGTGCTTCTGGAAAATAATTGCCCGTTGGTGCCAAGTCTCAATATTCCTGGTTAAACAAGTTTGGTTTGAAATTCCTATGGTAAGGCTGGAAAAATTCTGCTTGCAGTTCCCACTCAGACTTTTGCGGGTCTTTTGAACTGATTGATATGTTTTTAACTCCTAGGCTGCATATTCCCCATTGTGTGCCGCCCTGATAGGGTACGGGCCCCATCTGAAGTTGTGCGGGTCCCTATATTTCTCATACGCCCAACTACAAGATGGAGAGTGGCGGGAGGTGTGTGAGGGCGGTTCACGCTAGAGTGGGGAGCCCAGGACTGCAAAAGAGCGGCCAATAGTTGGGACGAACCATCATGCAGAAGAGGGCGGCCAAAAGTAGACGAGTGCGGTCCATGTTGTAGTGGGGCGTCGATGAGTGCTCACCTCTTCTCCATTATCAGCCGCCCTTTTCCATCCCTAACTCTCCCCACTTCGACGTGAGCGACCCTCACTCACCTCCAGTCGCCCTCGGGTTTGGGGTTGGGTGCCCCTATTTCATGTTTGGCCACCATTTTCAGGCCTTGGACACCCCACTGTAATATACACCGCCCTCGTGTACTTTTAGCCGCCCCTTTTAGGATTTTTCGTCCCTTCTCTACCACTGGCCACTCTTTTGCAGCCCTTAGACTCCCCACTTCATGGTGGATGCCGTTACCCACCTCCGGTCGGTCTCTATTTTGTGGTTCGGAGCCTTCTATTTCAAGATTGACCACCCCTTTCAGCCCTTGGGCGGGCTACTGTTGTGTCTCTCCAGTGCATGACTGAGCCCTCCTTCTTCACCCTTCACCGCTATTTGACAGCCCTAGGCCGCCCCACTTCAACATGGACCGCGCTCATTTCTGTCTGCACTCAACTTCGCAGTTGGGCGCCCGATTTTGACAATTTTCCGACCCTTTTCAGCCCTAAGGTGCTCCATTGTACAAAAGATCGCACTCATCCACTCTAAGCCGCCCTCTTATGCATGATTTGGCGCACCTTTTCCAGCAGTCGTTGCTCTTTAGAACCATTTGTTACTTTTGAACACCTCTACTTGTTAACCCGCGCCCCACTGGGGGTCCGGCGCCACCTGCGCCCCATCGATCGGGGGCCATCGATGCCAACAATAACTTCGAAAATATGGTGGTTAGCGCAAATCTGCAAAGTGCATTAGAAAGCTCGCGTGAATTCAGTAAGAAATTACTTCACATGTTTAAGCGCTGAGGTCAATGGTTTGACCTCCAGAGGTCAAGTTAGGTCACGATAGGCTATTTTCACTTAAATATGCAATGCTTTAGAAAACTGGGCGTAACTCTTATGCCATTAGATCTATTGAGATCTGGTTAACTACATTGGATAGCAAAATGCCAGACCTTTTCCTGCTTTTGGAACGTAATGACCTCCCGCCAGTGGTTTGACCTTGGATGACCTCAGAGAGATCAAAGGGCAAATATGACCCCCGGGATCCGTGAAAGGGTGTCCAAGCTTTTCTGAGCAAGCCAAGCATTTGCAATCGCTTTTGTGGCTTTTAGATCATAAGACAGCTTTTTCCCATGTTTTTTTCAATGGGAGAAGTCACCTCGTGACCTGATCTCAGGTCACGAAATCGAAAAAATCCCAGATATACACCTTGTAGACCCTGGCGTGGCCATGAAGTGTAGGAAGTTTCAAATCGATCGTCTGAGAAACGTAGCTCCTGGTGACCTGACCGTGGGTGACCCGGGGTAAAAAATATCAGGGATGGTGGGAAAATGATAGGGTAAGAGATTGAGACCTCAACCACGGTCCTGCGTCTCGTCGTTTTCCTGCTATCCTGAAAAAGCCTTAGGGGGGCATCGATGGCCCCGGTGGGGCGAGGGTTAATACAATTTTTTTAAGTCGTTTCAAGTTCGGTTCTTGGAGCCGGAATCTCCCTTAAATCATCAATGGACTTGTCACGGAGACCTCGACCCCAACATCATAACGAGCAACTCCCACAATGAATGATTAATTAGAAGCCAAATTTTGACGTTCCCCAAAGCACAGGGACAGCTGCCCTGCTAAGGTCATCTTATCACCAGTTAGCTGCCAGCCGACCTGCGTCGGGTAAACATAGAGCGCCGGAGCGTCTGAGGGAAACCGATCCCAAACCTGCACATTTACTGTCTCTGCATGTTTCTGAGCAGTGGGGTGGAGCACAACACTCTACCAACTGAGCTATCGGTGTGGCACTTCGACGTGAACCGTCCTCATCCCCCTCCGGTCGCCCTCTGGTTTGTGGTTTGCGCCATTATTTCATAATCAATCGATCATTTTCAGCCCTCGAGCGGCCCACCACAAAATGCATCCTTCTCATCCATCTGGACGGCCCGCCCCCTTTCCACCAGTGTTAGGGGATGCGTGGCTCGGTGGATAGCGTACTTGTACTGTGAGCCATGGATCCTGGGTTCAAGTCCCGGTGGGACCTCTGGATAAGTTTTTTATAGTCCCCCAAATGGCTCGCAACAGGATAAGAGTTGGTGACGCGTATATCCCTGGTGGTTTTTGCATCGTTAAAACCGAACACTTGTTATCATTCCACCATTTTCTGCTCCTTAAGGCATTCACCTCCGGATGTCCTCTACTTTGTGGTTGGGTGGCCCTATTTCACCCTTTTAGCCTTAGATCGCTCCACTGCAACATAGACCGCCCTCAGCTTTCAGTGGTAAAAGTTCCTCGAGTTCATTTAGTGTATGCCTTGTATATCGATGGGTGTTATATTTTGCCCAGATCTTCAGATATCACTCAGGATCTCCCATGCCAAACTCATGCCCGCCACATATATGGTTGTGTGCCCGCCCAATATGTGGCTTTGGTATCTATTGGAACGACAACATGCTACGATGCAGTATAGCGAGCTGGTAATATCACGTTTCCTATGGAGCAGAGTTTGAGCACGATTACAAATATCCCTTATTTTTTAAGAAATATTCCGAATCTATTGATAGCTCTGTATGATGTATTAAGCCTTACATCATTTACTAGTCTTGCGGATGTTTTTTTCGCTTTGCAACTAAAGAAATGTTGGGTTCAGAATAAAATTGAAAATTCCTACGTTATCTGTGAGAAAAATATTGAAACCTCAGCAGGAAATTTCCCAACATGATTTTGCTTGCGTTCCCTACAAATGGATCATAAAGTCCAACAAATTCTCCCCTCACATTTAATATTGTGGATGTATCACTATTCAATCGGCGCAGATCGGCCGAATTGGGGAGAGAAAGTGGTCCTGAAAATAGCCAGTGGCCGTCCTTGCGCGAGTTCAATTGCCAAAAAGTAGTCCATAGAAGGACGCCCTGTATCATTAGGATTTGTTTTAACAGAAACAACGTCAGAAACTCTGCCCTTCCCTGGCTTTTTTGTCAGCGCTGTTTGAAATGACATCGGCAACAGGAAAATTAGTGTCACAAAAGCACCCTTTATAAAACTCCAAGGGCCACCCCTCAGCTGGTCAACTGGCCGCTCCCCGAGTCTTTGCCCCCCCCATAGGCGGATCCACAGGGGCAAAGGGGGAGGTGCTCCTCCCGATCAAGCCTTGGCACGCCTTAAAATAGTCACGGCGCTCCTTTGAAGGATCGATAGCGCCCCTGAAATGTCGTTTTCCACCACCCCCCCGAGGATGCTAAAATCGGCGCCCTGGGGTAGAATTTGGCGGACACCTGATAGAGTTTGCCGGTCGAAAATGGCACCCCATAGGACGGATCCTTGGTCCTCCACAGCAATGTGCCACCCTCCCCCCCCGATCGGTGACCCTGGATCCGCCCATGCCCCTAGCAAAATCCTGGATCCGCCCCTGCTTCAGATGCCATACAACGACTGAAACAACATTTTTCCACATTCAAGAACGCTGCGCTCGTGCGGCGCGCGCGCGCACCGTCAACTGATTTTTCGATTGCATCGCCACGTGGTGGCACTGATCGGTACTAAATTCCGTCAAAAATTTTTGATGGAAATTCCGGCTGTTTCGGGGACGTATTTTGATGTCCACCCTAACGCCATCTCTTGGTATATGAATAAGCATCCCCAGAAACGTGGATAGCTGCCTTTTGTTTAGGTGGACAAGAAATGTCCACCTAATCCCCGGTGTCCACCAATGTCCAAAAAGTTTCCTGAAATGTCCACCCAAACCCGAATTTGGAAACCAGCCCAATTTCTGTTTTGCCCATGCATTTCCAATAGAGAGGTCTTGATCCGTACTTTACCTTAGGTCATCGATATAGAAAATCATTTTGGCGGCGCCGCCGTTTTTCGTGCCGCCAAAAACCCGAATGGGGATGTTCAAACACCCCCACCCCGGGGCGAGGGATAGATAAGTGTTCAAAGCTTTGTTGGTCCAAGAACAATGTAACACCATAGATAAGCTTTAAATGGTGGTAAAATGCAAAAAATAACACTAAATAGGTAGCCGTTTGTCTGCGCGCTAGTTTAAAAAGACACCAAAAACTCCTGGCTTAACCACGTTTGCAGCTTTTCGAGCTGTGACCTTTGATGAGTAGGAAGCTCAACACGCGCCCCGCTGGGTTCCCTGGCATGACGCACCGCGCTGGGGGGCGTATTTTGCCCTCTTCCTTCCGTATCTCATTTCCCAGGAAAGCTAAAGAAAAATTACGCACGGCGTTCGAAAACTCCTGACGTGGCGAAGAAAAATTACAGGAAGTATTCTTATGTCAGGACAATATTGAGGTCAGCATAGGTCAAAGAATATTCCATAGGCTTACAACAGGGCAGTGCACGTTTCCCCCTCTATATATTTATTCAGTGGAGTTAGAGCAAATATTTACACAACATTGGATTCCTCTCATCGTGGTGAATCGAATAATGCACTCGTATAATATGACCTTGCTAGGTCAAAAATGTGAAAATGACCTGACATCGAGCTAGGTCAGGGTCACAGGGTGACCTGGCATGGTCATTTTGCATATCAATCGACTCCCTGTGACAATATAAGCAAAATGCAAGCAAAATGAGAGCTTTATCTCAATTCAGTGAGAAGTTATGGACAAAACAATCACTGTTTGCTCCTGTGACCTGACATGACCTTTGATAGGTCAAATATTCAAAATAACCTTTAAGGTCAATATCGTGGCAAAAATACACGGTTTGAGAATTTTCAATTTTATCTAACCAGTATTTACGGAAAACGAGACCTTTCAATTTTTCACCATAGATTTATAATATGGTGACCAAAAAATTACCCCATCTTAGGTCAATGATATCAAAATTCCGAGACAGCAGATTTGTAGACCCTAATGACCTCATCATATTGTGAAAGTTTCAAACTGATCGATGGGCAGATGTTCCTTATGCGCCGCTTCAAACTTGTGATTCTAGGTTTTGAGGTCGGGTCACTTGACCGTGGATAGCTCCTTGACCTGACACGACTTGACCTAGAAAATTCAGAGGCGTAAAATTGATCAGGGATAAGGTACTGCAAGTTTCGTTGCTCTGCGACTCTTCGTGTTTGCTTTATCCGGGGAAAACCAGGAGGGGAGGGGGCGAATTTTGCCCCCCCCATCGGGGTGCGTGTTAAAGCATCCGCGCAGGAATCATTTTGAACTTGTGGGAAAGGGCCTTCGATTTCGGTGGGGCCGAAGGTAACTCGGCTTATCGTTTGATTTGTTGCTGAAAAAAGGTACGGGAACGGCTGGAAAATGGTGGGCACTGCCCCCATAGTCCGAAAGTTTTTTAGCACGGTTTTTGGGCGCATCTCTTAAAGTATGTTGACACGCACCCCGCTGGGGTCCCTGGCATGACGCACCCCGCTGGAGGGGGCGAATTTCGCCCCTCCCTCCGTATCTCATTTCCCAGGAAAGCTAAAGAAATATTACGGACGGCGTTTGAAAGCTCTTCACGAGACGAAGAGAAATTATACGAAGTATTTTTATTTCAGGTCAATATTGAGGTCAGCATAGGTCAAATAATGCCCCATAGGCTTACAACAGGGCAATGTACGTTTCCTCCTCTAGATTTTTCTCTCAGTGGAGCTAGAGCACATATTTATGCATCATTGGTTTCCTCTCATTGTGGTAAATCGAATGATGTATAATATGACCTTCCTAGGTCAAACTGTGAAAATGACCTAACACCTAGTTAGGTCAAGGTCACAGGGTGACCTGGTATGGTCATATTACATATCAATGGACTCCTCGTGACAATACAAGCACAATAAAACCAAAATGGGAGCTTTATCTCAAATCAGTGAGAAGTTATTGCCAAAACAATCACTGTATGCTCCTGTGACCTGACATGACCTTTGAGAGGTCAGATGGTCCAAAACTCAGCTTTATGGTCAAGATCGTGGTAAGAATACACCGTTTGAGCATTTTCAGCTTTATCTATCCCGGCTTTACCAAAACGAGCCCTTTCTATTTTTCTCCATTGACTTAAAATGGGGTGACCAAAAATTGACCGCACCTTCGGTCAACAATATCAAAATTCCGAGATAGCAGATTTGTAGACCCTAATAGCCTCATCATATTGTGGGAGTTTCAAACTGATCGGTTGGCTGATGCTCCTTAGGCGCCGTATCAAACTCGTAATTTTAGGTTTTGAGGTCGGGTCGCTTGACCTTGGATAGCTCCTTGACCTGACATGACCTGCCCTCAAAAATTTGGTGAGATGCGTAGAATTGATCAGGAATAAGGTACTGTAGGTTTCGTTGCTCTGCGTTTCTTGGTTTTTGCGTTATTCCGGGAAAACCAGGAGGGGGGCGAATTTCGCCCACCAGCAATGAGCGTGTTAAGTCACTGGCGGATCCAGGGGGATGGCATTTGGGCCATACTCCCCCCAAACGCTAAAACCAGGGGGCCAAACTATTTTTTGATCCAAGGGGAACAGTGTGGAGTGCAAATAAAGCAAGAAAGAAGTCATTAGAGATGTTTCGACAAAAGTGTTAGCTAGCTAGTTAAGGGCTCTTTATAAGGCATTCTGTGCAAAGCACCTTTGCCCGCGTCTAAAGTGTGTGGGAGAATTTTGTGGGAGGGGTGTTTACTTTAATGTCGCAGAACAAAGGTGTAAGGACAAAAGTGTAAAGTTTTTACCCCTTTTTACGTTTTTCATCCCCGAACAATGCCAGTAAAATGTTATGGGTTGGCTAGGAAAAAGCACCCCTAAAGATTTTCACAAAGTTACACCCCTGCTTTCAAGTGTAATGATTTTTGGTGATAAAAGTGCGCGACCTCTAAATGTCCTTTTATTTTGCTTTTAAGGGTGTCAATCGATTCAGTTTCACGTATAGAGCTGGGGGAAAGTCGATATGACTTCGTTCCAAACAAACAAAATTTTACTATAGTGGACTGAAACACCCTAGTCCTGGGTCATGTTCGGGTTCCTCATGTTCACGCCACTTTTGTTTGCGGATTCTACAGACAAGCTGAGGGTTGGAAGAAAAATGTGACAACCGTCCAGAGTTATACATCTTCCGTCCTTCCCTCGCCGAGGGTGAACCAGACCACCGTTTGATCTTTCTAAAATCATTCCCATACAGGCGTGAATCCAGGGGGCAACACCCCGTGTTGCCAAACCACAGATTTTCGCCGATTTGCTTAAAAATAGTTTTTCACGATTTTGGTCTCGATGCCCCCCCGAACCATCGGCCTAGATCCGCCACTGTTACTGCATATTTGTGAGTAAGAGGAGAACTTGATTTTAGTGAGAGACTACTGATTGGAGGGATACTGGTGCCAGCAGTGCATTGGATGTTTTAGCCGAATAACTGTCATCCATACTTCGGAACAGTGGCGGATACTGGGGGAGGGCTAGGTTCATCAATACCCTCCCCTCTAAATGTCAGCGTTTATAGAAAATTCATAGCCAGAGACTGCTCCGAGGTAATGGCGAGTAACGCCTTGCCTCCCCGAAATGGAGTCCTAGATCCGCCACTGCCTCCGAGAAATGGTTCAGCGGACTTCTCGGCGGTGCATTATGCGGGAGCGTAGCGCTCCTGTAGCGAATTTTAATAGGATTACATTGTTGGCTGACACGTGTGGAGCGAATTGCACGGCGGTAAGGAAAATAGCATGTGGCATCCCCAAACGGTTTATTCCTTTAAAAATATTTCTGCAAATTGACTCGTTTCCGCAACTCTCCGTCGCCTTCTCCCTCAAATAGTTTCACCTGGAGCCATCCTTTATCCTTATCGAGTCTTACCACGTTGGAAGGCTCAGCCCAAGGGATGAAGCTCCAATAACGCTTCAAGAATCATAGCAGGGCTCACTTTATTAGGAATTATTCGGCTGTTCTTGGACAAGGGAGCAAGGGAGCTTGGCTTGCCGTCCAGAAAAACACTGTAGGAAAGGATGCACATTTAAGAGACAGTAGGTGTCTGGTCTTATTCAGAGCTATTTCCGCGTCACCAATGTTTTTCTTCGGGACTGCAACCTGGTGATAAGAGTGGTTCGGGAGGGGAGGGGGCTCACTGTTTTTGGGCGCTCCATTGAGATCGTTCACGAATCCTACAGTCAGAAATATCTATGTACATAGGCCCACAATTGCAAAAGGAAATGGGCAGGGTCTCCGAGGTAGAGAGAGGTTGATGGAGAAAACATTTTTGGAGGTGAGGTCACTTGACCTGCACTGGTGACCTGACCTGAGATGACTCAACCTTAAAATTTTGGGGAAAGCTGCGGAATTGATCAAGGATAAGATGTGCCAAGTACGGCGGCTCTTCGCGCCGTCGTTTTTTCGTGCCGCCGGAAAAATTCGAGGGGGTGTTCAAACACCCCCCACCGGGGTGAGGGTTAAGGAACATCCCTTGGTACTTCCAGGAAAAAGATACCCAACGATAGAGTCACATACAGCGACTTCCCTGAACATGGAGCAAGCTGGCTCCCGAGAAACCCCACCAACAGGGAAAGATTCGGCGACGCTAATGACCCTGGCAGCTGGTGCGTCGATAAGCCCCAAAAATTATAAGAGTCACTTATAGTTTACTAGCCGGCCCGGAGTTATGCTGGGAGCCATAGGTGGCAAATCGGTTCTGAGCTTTCATCGAAGAAATACGGATCCCGCTCCCACCAGTGGCTAAGTTGGCGCTAAAACTCACCGCCCCGTCGAGGCGCGCCTTTTCTCGCCAACTTTGCGAGAGCTTTCCATCTGGTCATAAATGTCACAGCCAGTGCCGTAGCTTGTGAGCTGTTAATTGGAATGAAACATGTCAACTAAAGTTAGCTGTATGAGACTTCTGCATTTATGAATTTACATTAGATCTCGGTAATGGATAGGGGCCTACCCAGTGCCTTCTCCCTTCGGGGAGTGACTATTTTATAGCCAGGGACAGTGGCGGATCCAGGGCTTTATTTAGGGGGGGCTAGGAAGGTCGAACCTCTCCCACCATCGTCTCAAAACAGCCTCTAGCTATACATTAACCATAGTCACTCGGACATTTCGGAAGGGGATTGAGCCCGTAGCCTCCCCTTGTAGCCGCCACTGGCCAGGACCTCGGCCATGCTACTGAACGGTATTTCATGGTGCTGTCAGAGCCACCCCGATTTTTCTGACAACGTCAACAATGGAGTGGCACTGAGAGCTTCCGACTTTGGCTTCTCGAAATGTGTCATGCGCTATATGATTAGGAATATTTAGGACTGCGCAAATTTGTACATGGATACTAAGACAGACAAGGCTGCGGCTAATCCAGTCTAATATACGTTATTCGCTCTATACTTAACAGACTGACATTCATCTAGTTACAGGGAGTGCTCGATGAACAAATCTCCAACGAGCCCTCTCAGGTACTGTACCGAGCCGGCGAGACACTGAAGGCGATCTTCCGCGGTGGGAACTGAACCCACGCCAGTCCGCGCCACCTGGTATAAAAGGTCAGCTGATGAAACCACCCCACCGCCAACCACCTAACCAAGACCCTGGAAAGCCTGAATTTTGTGATCCCAGAAACACTAGGCAAACCCCTACTCTCCCGCTTTTGGACTCCCAAAGAGTCCAAAGTTGAGTTTCTGTTCACCACACGCAAATACCACCTGACAGATGAGGAGATATCTCAGATATTCCTAGAGTTCCAGTCAAACAAACAACGTTAGTAAAACCTTTATTTTCACCGACCGCTCCAAAATATTCGAAAAAGTAGGCCTCGGCATCTGTGGACAAAATATGTCTCCAGAAAAGACTTCCGGGCAACGGCTCTATCTTTACAACCGACGCCGTCCCCATTCTAGACACATTAGCCCTGATTAGAACCCAATATATTAACTCAGCTGCCATCTATTCAGACTTTAAATCTGTCGTGCAAGCTATCACTAACGTAGCCAACACCAGCCATCACGTAAAAGCAGACATCCAGAAGGGCATCAATGCATCCCAGATGTTATTTTTCTTTGGATCCCGGGCCACAGCAAAATTCTCGAGAATGAAAAAAACTGACAAACGAACAAAGAAGTCCCTACAACTCAAAGAGAAAGCACCTCTCAAATGGTCCGGAGACGATAGCAAAGCTCTCCTCCGGAACCATTCTGGAAGCACATCCAAAATAAGTGGAGCACTAATCACAGTGCCCATTTATTCTATATAAAGCCTAACATCGGCTACTGGCCCAGCTCCAACCAAAACAGTCGCCAGCGCGAGGTCATCACCCCGAGCTGCTTGACAAGCTCTTTACATTTTTGAAGATTGCTAGGCTAGAGAGCTCTATCTACAAACATCTTACGAACGTCGGTGAGTACAGGTATACACACTATTAGCCTGTTAGCCTATTATACCAAACATTTACGAACTAGACGTTCCCCTGCCAAATTTCAATAATAGCTGCTTTAAACTAGTTCTAGACTGAACTGTAGGGTAGACTCAGAATTGCGACCAACCTAGGCTGATATAGGAAAAAAGTTTTACTAGCAAACGAACCTTAACTAACCTTCCGTTAATATTCATTGACTAGCTAACCTTAACTTAAGATTACCTAACTATCTAACCTTAACTAAGATTCTTTATTGACCAACTCACAACTCTCTTGAACGCTCTATCTGTTCTCTTACACTTTTCTCCTTCTCTGTGCAGCGGCTGCCCAGTAGACCAAGTGTAGAAAATATTTGATTTGGATTAAGAGTGATTTATTATGAGATATGTTCAAAATGATGCAACGAAACAAATGATGAATCACGTTTAATGGGGGAAGGCCTTTTGAAGGCATGTTTCAGTAGTAGGCGTTGAAGTCTCATTGACTCAAATGCATTTTGCAGTATCTGCAGCACGGTACTGGTTACCAACATTAAAACGTCGGATCCATTTGCACGATCCAAGCCAGGCGATGCCGATACGGCACTGAAACGAAGCACTTGGTCTTTGTCACTGTATTGAAGCCATGTGGATTTCTCGAGTTTGAACCTTAACAACTTTGGAAATTGTCACCTTTAAAGGAATGTGATACTGGTCGAATCCGACTTTGAATTAGGATACTTTTACCGAAAACCATGGAACTGTCCTGATTTCTGATTTCTTGTAAAATGTACAAAGAGTTCAATATTTTTATTTTGAAATAGCCCTAGGGAAAAATAAAATGCCGTGGATGATGTCATGATCGTAACCACTATCATATAAAAAGGCTTCAAGGGCTTGATTGCTGATACCGGACGTCAGCATAGCCGTCACCCCAACAATGACAACTTGGGCTGCTCAGGGTAATGAGGGGTACATTTCAAGTAGGTTTTAGCTTTTATCTACGGAAGCTTCGAGTTTCGAGACAAATGAGATATTGAGTACCGGGTTTTCCGGCGTGCTGTAGAACTTGGCTATCTCAGTCAAAATCACGTTATAAAGGTGCCACATTCCCTTTATCGACGCACTAACCTTGGATGATACGGTGTCGCCAACTCTCATCCTGTTGGGAGGGATAGTCATGTTGTTCTCATTCATGTCCCTGCCGGGGATTTGAACCCGGAACCTATGGTGCAGGATACTGATGTCTGCCTATACAAACAGCACCCCCGTCCCCCTCCAACCTTGATAACTTCGGCTGGTCAGCTGCTTGAGCTTTTTCTCTAGTTGAGCACTACTCAGATAAGGGTCTGGCTACGAGCGTGGTTTGTATGTGAGACCTGGAGTAAGACAGTGTAGTAATGTAATAATCGAATGATCAGACTGGAGGCTGTAGGCAGGCTATCCTGTGCTCCTCTGAGCCTTCCTGCCGAGGAGATCAAGATGTTTCAGACTACTTTCAGAAAGTTGTCGACTTACTCGTTCATGGTTAGGGCGTGGAACTGTGTGAAGGAGGTAAGGCCAACTCGAGGCTGTGTTCGGATACGACAGGAGGACGGCTTCATCAGGCAGGCTTACCACAGGCAGAGACGGCAAAGTGAGGCAAGAAAGACCTTGCAATGGTCTGTCTGCTTATAGAAAGGATGGATAAAGGTGAAACTCATGTCTAATGTACTGGGAATTGATGTGTAGGTATTGTGTAATGTGTGTAGGATATTCGAGTTGCCAGGTCATCTGCAAATATATATGGTGATTAAGACATACACATTAAGCATGCGTCAGGCAAATAAATACGGCAAACAAATAGAATTAGTCGTCAATCCGGTTTGTTTCAG
Organism: Lepas anatifera; assembly: GCA_034440635.1. Classification (NCBI taxonomy): domain Eukaryota; kingdom Metazoa; phylum Arthropoda; class Thecostraca; family Lepadidae; genus Lepas; species Lepas anatifera. The sequence continues at coordinate 55,103 of JAOTON010001092.1, read as the reverse complement.
AACTGTGTGTCTCAAAATGCCCATGACGTAGGATAGCATACCTACAGCCTCCAGTCTGATCATTTGATTATTTCATTACTACACTGTCTTACTCAGGTCTCACATACAAACACCTCGTAGCCAGACCCATATCTGAGTAGGTGCTCAACTAGAGAAAAAGCTCAACCAGCTGAACAGTTAAAGATATTAAGGGTAGAGGAGAGGAGGGTGCTGTGTTGCTGTAGGCAACACATTGTATTCTGCACATAGGTTCCGGGTTCAAATCCCCGGCAGGGACAGTGAATAGGACAACCTGACTATCCCTCAACAGGATGAGGTTGGCGACACCGTATCATCAAGAGGTTGGTGCGTGGTCAAAGGAATGGGGCACCTTTATAACGTGATTTTGACTGAAATAGCCAAGTTGTAAAGCATGCCGGAAAACCGGTTCTCAATATCTCATTTGTCTTGAAATTGAAGCTTTCGTTGATAAGTTAAAACTACGAAATGTATCCCTCGTGTACCTGAGCAGCAGACCACAGTTATCAGTTGTTGGTTTGACGACATATGCTGACGTCACGGTGAGTATCAGCCAATCGAAACCCTGAAGCCTATTTAATAGGTAGTGGCTACCAGATCATGACATCATCCACAGGGAGAGATTTATTTTTCCCTAGAGGCGCATTTAAAAATAAAAATATTGAGCTTTTGTACATTTACAGAGAAATCAGAGAAATCACGGACACTTCCATGGTTTTCGGATAAAAGTACCACTAATTACACTAAATTCAGGATTCGACCAAGGTGCCACATTCTCTTTAAGGGTGAACAACTTCCAAAGTTGTTAAGGTTCAAACCTCGAGAAATCACATGGCTTAATACAAGGGGTGACAGGAAAGGACCAGAGGTGCCTTGGCGTCTCAGAAGCTGCCCGGGTATCCAGTGCATCCGCCTGGCTATGGATCGGTGCAAATGGATCCGACGTTTTGATGTTGGTAACAAAGTAACCGTGCTGTAAGGATGCTGACAACAATGCATTGTGAAGTCAAGGAGACTTCAACGCCGTACTACTGAAAACATGCCTTCAGAAAAGGCCGTTCCGCGCCCATTGAACGTAGATTCATCGGTTTTTTGCTTGCATCATGTTTGCAACATATCATGACATAATAAAATCACTACTCTTAATCCAAAATCGGAAATTATTTTGACGATTGCTCTACGCCCAGCGAGAAAGGACGCTGCAACCTTACCTCCTGGTTGCAGGATAAGGACTCGTGGCAGCCTGTGCCTAGCGGCAGTTTCTAAATAACCGAAAACTACAGCTTACATGGAGGAACTCGAGTAACGTAAGCAAAGCGGATACTACAAGCAACAAAATTACAAATTTTAAACCCTAATTTTTTTCTAAACCCTAGATTCCTTAACCTCGGTGGTGACAGCCATAAAAATTCGAATTATAAACTCTAAATTCCTTAACCTTGACGGTGACAGCCCTCTTCACGCACCCTTTGGATCCACAACTAGAATCCAACACCCCTGGCTCGACTTTTCTGCCGTAACCATGACCCTACCCTCGCAAGTGTTGCAACGCTTCGTGACCCATTGCTTGAAATAACCTCCACATTGCTTTGAGAAAACCCACCCTCACCTAAAAATCTCCCACGCACTTTAGAGGCGGGCAAATGTGCCATGCACAGAACGCGTTATAAAAAGCCCTTAACTAACTAACTAACAGCCACCCGACCACAGAGATCTGGCAAGGTCCGAACAGAGCCCATGCCATATACGTGAGTAGAGTGATTATCCATTTAACGCTGCATTGCCTCGTTGTCCAGTCACGCAGCTACCGCGACACTGCATGGTGTTGTGGTAGGATGTGTTGTTCTTGCAGAGTGCGACGTGCGGTGGTGGTGCATAGCCAGAGTTGTGACACGGTTCAACGGAGTCACGCAGCTCCCACTGAAGGTGCCTGGGAAAGGGACCCTGTGATGAAAGTGGGTCCACGCGGCAGGCGTGTGACAGCATGAACCCATGGGGAGTTAGGAGTTTTTGGGCGGGAAAGTAGACCTTTTCGACCACGTGACTGCTCGAAAGCTCTCTTTCTCTATGCTCCATAACGCAAAATCTTGATTTTCAGAAAATTTAGAAGCCTCCTCTGAATTGCGGAATTAATGAGGGCGAGATATTATAGAGGAAATGAACAAGGTGACCAGGAATGTGGATTTAAGGTGATTTCGGGATATCAGTCCAAAATGATAATGTATTTAAGAATGTGTGCGTTTTACGGGCTCGAATTACGATGCGTTTTCATTTCGCTACAAAACTTGGTTTCAGGGGCCAGAAAACCCCAATGCTGCCAACATAACTAAGGAAATTTTCAGGGATCAAGTACATGTAGCATTTTCAAAGCTGAGTCGAGTCTGGTACACCCTGAGGTATAAATAATCCCCGCAATGAATGGTATCACACACTGGCACCTGACTGAGGTACTCATCATGCGCGTTCGGGATGGTCATTTTCTCTTTCTAAAGACTCCAAAGGCCCTCTTCGTTTTGGAAGAACCTCTCTATATATTGGTATTAAAAGTCAGGCTCCGTTAGGGTCAATAGCTAGTTTTTCTCATCTCTGCTTAGTTTATAAAACACTACGCTGCGGAATCGGCTGACAACTCTGGGACCGACTTCGGGGCCGACTCCGGAACCGACTCTGGGACCGACTCCGGAACCGACTCTGGGACTGACGCCGGGACCGACTCCGGGTGGTATATTTCTACACAAAATATACTCCCGGTGTGCCTTTCAGCCCTAAATAGGTTTGTGTTTGCAGTGTGTTTGCAGAAGACTTGAAAGCCACGGTTGAGGGTTTAAACGTGTGCTGTGATCAGATAAATTACTCAAACAAGCCCTGGGGTCGAAGTCCTCACCGTGTTGATGCCGCCGTCCACTTCGGGCAAAATGTTTGCTTGGAAGTTCCCCGAGATCAAACTCTTCCTGAATTTGCTTTTCCAGTACTAGATTAATATTTTCGGCAGAAATTGATATCATGATCCATTGATCTTCAAATTGCCTGCTCTGAACACGTTTTGTGCTCTCGCTAGACCCCGCAGACCTGATGAGAGTCACACATGGTGGTGGATTTTCCGATGACTCCGCGATGTTTAGAATCAGCCACAGTGGTTCTCTCAGTGATTCAGCACTGACAGTGGTATTCTCGACTTTCGTATTCAGTAATATTCCATGATGTTCACCCCAGTGCAATGCGGGGCTGAGGATATATATATATATATATATATATATATATATATATATATATTTCGATGTGCCCGGACATCCCTAAAGAATGGTTGAGATCGTCTTAGAATATCCTTAAGATTTTGTTTTATTCAGTTTTAGCACTCAAAATATACCTTATTCAGATCAATATGTCTGCGTGAGTACAATGGTATGTTACCTCTTTTTATGTGGTGTTTATTAATTTTTTAAATTTGGACACATTCAAAGATTTTCGAAAATTCGCGGCTTCTAAAGTGTCATGGGTACATGGATATCCCTATTCATTCATAAAAAGAGACACCCGAGCCATTTTAGCCCATCTATTATTCAGTGATAAAACCTTGAAAGAAGACATTCAAAGCCTCAATGCCGGTCGAGCCCCAGCTTCGGCTTTGGCCTCCGAACTCGCTCCCGACGCCCCACTGGAGAAGTCGCACAGAAATGTGCAAATCATAAAAAACGAAAAAAACAAATGTGCTGTCTTTGTTCGAACGTTACGACCTGGCCGGATACAAATGGCCCACTGGGTGCCGCAACTCTCGCCGTTCCCTCAGATTGTCAGATTTCCAGACGTGACATCAAAATGTTCGTTTGCTGCTCATGACCGCATCCTGGGTGGGGTGAAGGTGGTGGCCACCCCACTCCTCACGCCGAGGTCCGCTGAAGTGCCCATTGTCCGCGTTTGACGCCCGTGTCAGGCGTCAAAGGTGTCCTGAATAAACAACCACACGCCTTAAAATGTCAAACTTTGCGGGATATTGACACTAAAATTGACTCTGGTGGTACGTACAGTAGAGGCACCCTATTTTCGGACGTCCTTCACTGAGGTGCCGCTTCCATTGTGAGTTTCTGACTTCCTTTTGAATTTGAGGGTGCCGTCTGGATAACTATATTCACTACTTTCCCGTAGAATTTTTCAAACACCCGCCCCCTAAAATCTAAAAAACATCTGCAATTTTCTTCGGGGGTGGGGTGCCCCTTGTAATAAGGAAATGCCTCCCCCAAGGTGGTGCGTGTTGCGGCTTTGCATTCTCTTGGAGAAATTCTAGATTCCTCAACGTGCTCGCATAGCTTGCCAGTTTCGGAGAGGCAAACAAGACTGCTTTGCTTTGTGGTGTGTGATGATTCGGCTGCAAGGTCACATAGTGTTGCCCAAAGGCGGATCAAGGGGGTGGGGGGAATGTTACCCTATCAACCCACCCGGTGCCCCCCCTTCGCGCCCCGGCGCCCACTGGAACCGCTCCGGGGCCTCTCAAACGTCGTGCTCCCCCATCTCCCCGGATGCACGTATTGACGTCCCCCGACCTAATTGTGTGCTCCTGATCCCAAAGGGTACCCTCTGGTCAACGTACTCCCCCATCGGCACGGAGTACCTGACTTGAGACTCCAGCTGAGAGCGGCGCTAATCAGACGCAGAGAAGGACGTGTGATTGAGTAGTTGTGTGATGCATATTGTTGTCAGTTTTTAGATGTGATTTTAGACCAGGTATTAGTGTGTTTTGACTGTGATCCCTTTTACTCATTTTATTCTTAACTATTTGACGTGAACGAGTGAAAAGCCCTCTTTTGTGGACCTTGCTCTAATAAATCTGAATCTGAATCTGAATCAATCCTGGATCCGCCTGTGGTGTTGCCAAGTGTTGCTCGATGAGATGAAGCCCACCAGTTACCAGCGCCGGATGGAGCCCAAAACGCCAGTCAAACTCGACCCCTCGAGATGGCCGCAAGGATATTTATAGCAATTGCTGACTGATTGGCCAGTTAGATATATTATTACAGTGAAAGCATCCGTCTGAAACGGTAGCTGGTTTTATTACCAATGCAGAAAATGGGGTCACTTGCAATTTATTTTGTCTTGCATTGTGCGCTAAGAGAAATGATGTGGGCCAGTAGTGTGGATTTATATGTATTTTTAGGGTGCCTGGCCTCCCCAATTAATACCTGCGTGCCGCCAAAGTAGTGTCAAAATATCCTTTAACCCTCGCCCCACCGGGGGGCATCGATGCCCCCTAAGGTTTTTTCAGGATAGCAGAAAAGACAAGACGCAGCACCGCAGTTTAGGGCTCTATCTCTCACCCCATCATTTTCCCACCATCCCTGAATTTTTTTTACCCCGGGTCACCCAAGGTCCGGTCACCAGACGAGGTCAACCAAGGTCACCTCACTTCATTTTTTGAGCTCTAAAAGAGCTACATTTCTAAGTAGATCGATTTGAAACTTCCTGCACTTAATGACCCCTCTAGGGTCTACAAGATGTATATCCTGGATGTTTTGATGTCGTAACCTGAGGTCAGATCACGAGGTGACCTCTCCCATTGAAAAAGCATGGGGAAAAGCTGTCTTATGATCTAAAAGTCACACAAAATGCTCAGCTTGCTCAGAAAAGCGTTCATGGACACCCTTTCACGGGTCCCAGGGGTCATATTTGCCCTTTGACCTCTCCGAGGTCATCTGAGGTCACTAGGGGTCAAAAACAGTATTTTGACAAGACCTTTTGACCTAATTAAGCTAGAGCGCTGAATCAAACAGCATCGTTTATATCTTGTCACTGGCAGCTTTCATTTGAAATATGATAAGGTCACTTTCTGATATTTCGTAACCTCAGGTCATATCAGGTCACGAGGTGACCTCTAAAGGTCAAATCACTGGCGGGAGATCATTATGTTTCACAAAGCGGAAAAAGTGCCGACATTTTCCTATCAAATTTACTTTACCAGATCTTTATAGCTCTAATGGCATAAGAGTTATGCTCAGTTTTCTTAACCCATTTCCGGCAGGGGGCTAATATTGCCCCTTCAGGTTTTTCGAGAATATCTCGAAACGGCTGCGATAGAACTTGAAACTTCCTGACTTTTCCTAAAACTAGTACAGGCAGGTTTTCGAAATTTTCAAGATTATATATTTACCAGGGGCGGAGCTATGGCTGGGTTTTGGAGAGGTTCTATCCACAAACCAAGTATTATCGTATGCGATGGGTTTTTGTAAAAGGAAGCCGTCTCTGCTGATCCTGATACCAGTTATATGGTTTTATTATATCATTTTTATGTGAGATGATAGTGCATTCACAATTGTCACTATTTGTATTCATCAGGGCGGTTACAGCAGTTCAAAATGGGGGAATGTTATCAAGAAGGACTAAACGTTAGTAAGTGAGAAGACTTCTACAGCCGTGTCAGGGCGAATACAATTGGGTATATGAAAATTCAAAATAGTTATAACCCAATTCTAGATTACCAGAGGCGTGTCCAGTCACTACACATTTTCAAAATGTATATTCCCAGCCGGTATCACCGCCGCGACTCAATATCGTTGTATATTGAAAATGTGTTTCCAATCACCCCCATCCCCCCGACGAGTTCTTGATCCGCCTATGTCACCCCCTTTCCCAGAGCTGCCATGGGAGGGTAAAAATTATCAGAAATTAAATTCAACTAGTCGAGGACTAATATACTCATGCATACCATTCGCATATTGTTGGTATGTATTTACCCCACTGTTTTACCTTACTGCATCCGCCCTGATGAGTTTTCACTTTTTTCTCATTTATTTATGTGTCAAAGATGCCAAGCAGTATATGACGGCTTCTAATCCGCGTAACAAAAACTTTTAGGTTGTATATATTTCCCCTCATAGTCCTGGTCCTGGAACTGCCATTGTATTTCGAATTTTTGCGTAACTCAGTATATGAAAATTTTGGGTCAATTATTTGTAAATCTGAACTAGTTTTGTCAAAATCGTACAACAGAGACAAGGGTTATGGAAAATCTAAAAATACACAAAAATTGTATATTTTGCACGACCTTCTCCTAAAAATAAAAATTTTGAAATTTTCTTTTTCAAAATAAAGCTAGCAGCAGAGGAATCTATGGCACTTTGAATTTTCAAAATCGGCCGGTTAGATTACGAGATCTTAGGGGGCCGATATTGCCCCCCTGCCGGAAATAGGGGTAGCCGGGAGCCTGACGGAAATAGGGTTAAGCACTGCATATTTGAGTGAAGATAGCCTATGGTGACCTAACTTGACCTCTGACCATTAATCTTAGTGCTTAAACATGGCAATTAATTTCTTACTGAATTCACGCGAGCTTTCTAATGCACTTTGCAGATTTGCGTTAATCCCCATATATTCGGAGTTAGAGAGGGGCATCGATGGCCCCGTGGGGCGAAGGTGGCGCCGGACCCCCGGTGGGGCGCGGGTTAAATTGTCGTGCCGTCCATTTCAACGACTTTAAATTTGTTTATGTCGTTGAAAATACCATGAAAAGGCTGGAACACACTTTACCTTATAGCATGACTTCTATTAATGTGGTTATTGAATTATTTCTCATCTGTTATGGAAATTATTTCACATTTAGTTTTCTAATACCATTACCGCCGAGATAAGTGTCATATTCAAACTCCAATTGCGCAACCTCATATTACAGATCAAGCACTTCAGCATTGCTGCTGACGGAATATAAGCGACAATTAAACAAGACTGAACATCGATACACCCATTCAAGCATCACTCTTCCATCGAATTCATGTGCCAACAATGCGCAATTTGCCAACCATTAGCCTGCCCCCACGCTGCTCTAATGGCCGGATCATGTCGGTGCCTAACAATAGGAGCGGCGGCTCCGCTCCGGTGTGCGGCCGCCCGCGCTGTCGCTGTACAGCTGAGCCGAGCTGCCCAGACGTCTGGAGAGCTGGCAGCTCACAGGCGACCCTGGGGAAACAGGGAAGCTCGTGAATCCCTGATACGTCTCTTTACGCTCGTTTCCAGCGCGGGGTAAAAGTAGCGGTGGCCCACAGCTGTGGTCCAGCTGCCCTGAAAGGTCGCTTTCACATCTCATCGCACCTCCCTCTCATACATTTTCTACATCACACCGCGAAACTTGACCCCACACTCATCTAGTCATTCTTAGTAACCATGTCCCTCCCTGTAAAAGCGCTGGATCCGCCTAGGCGTCGGCTGCCGGGACTGCATAATCTAGTCATTCTTTGTAACCATGCCCCTCCCTATAAAAGTGCTGGATCCGCCTAGGCGTCGGCTGCCGGGACTGCATAATCTAGTCATTCTTTGTAACCATGCCCCTCCCTATAAAAGTGCTGGATCCGCCTAGGCGTCGGCTGCCGGGACTGCATAATCTAGTCATTCTTTGTAACCATGCCCCTCCCTATAAAAGTGCTGGATCCGCCTAGGCGTCGGCTGCCGGGACTGCATAATCTGGTCATTCTTTGTAACCATGCCCCTCCCTATAAAAGCGCTGGATCCGCCTATGGAGGCTGCCGGGATCGGAGACGCCTGGTGCAGGCAGTCGCTGGAAGCAACTGCAGTTTATCCATCTGAAGCGAGCCGCAACAATAGAGCACCGCTTTTACCGCCCAAACCTGTGCTGAGTCGACAAGACAAACATGTTTGCTGTGACAGCTTGGCGCAGCCTCCACGTGGCAGCATTGACGGGCCCAGGACCGAAGTTGGAAACTGAAGAAACTGGGGAAGAACATTTCTGAAAGGAGCTAATTGCGTGGGGGCATACAGCTCCCCGGAGGAGAGTGGAAAGTAGAGTACTTGGCCGTCAGTTTGGAAAATTATGTCCCTGTCACCAATACTTCCACTTCTCAGTCATAAAAACCATTCCTGAAATGATTGCACAGTTGTAGGGCGTCATGGCTCTATCCAATGTAGGGTCCAGAACTCCATTCTGGGGAGGGGGTCTCGAGCTTCCCCACCAATGCCACGGAACAGCCCCGGCTGTGCATTTACCATAAACACTAACATTTCGGAGAGGGGAGCTTCAGCTTCCCTAGCCCCTCTTGTATCCGCCACTGATATGGTGTTCCCATTTAGGGGCTTTTCAAGCGGCCTCTTCTGAAAACGGTGGAAATAAAGACTCACGAGTAAACATTCAAGAGTAAAGTTACCCAATAAGTTGACTAAGATTATCCCAAAACGGCGAGATGGGCTTAAAAAAGTCCAGGAGGGCCAATTTCCTTTTGGGTCAGATTTTTGTTCTGCTTTTGGCTGAGAAATCTGGCAGCCCCACCTCGGCATTTTTCATGGGGGATGTTGGAACAGGCCCCCAGTCACCAATATCGTTCAAGATACGGGGTCTCCTTCAGAGGGAGGGGAGGAGCGCGGCCAGAGGTGGGTTTAGAAAACCCTCACCGAGCCTAACATAGACACAGATCACATGCATTATAGTGAGGTTTATTGGACACAACTGGCTAGAATCAACCAAAAGCGTCCAAACGTTCACCTGGCGCAGCCCGCCTCGTCTCGCATGAGGCGTGGCAGACGCGCTCAGGGGAGCAGGGGAGAGGGCGCACCCGCACCACACCCCTGTGCCGCACATAGGTAAACATTGCTGATCTACAGGAAGTAAGAACCTAATTCCCAGTCAAGTAAGCCTGAAATGCATCTTGATCTCAGCGGCTGTGGAGGCAAGGGATAAGCCCTCACTCGACCTTGGCTACTATGAACTCCTACTGGGAATTCACACACTGCATTAGAAGCAGGTGAGATAAATTCTATTCGAAGTTATTTCGATAGTATTTTCCTCAGGTAATTATTTGGGTCATGGAGATCAAAAGATATTTGCGATGAACCGTGCCTTTTCGATCCCTCGGACCGAGTAAATCCCTTTGGAATCTGACAGGGGTAAGTCACGGACGAGAGTATTATGATCCAACCGGGATTTCTCCAAAGTTTCCCCACCAGTTTGGACCAATCCATTTTTGAAACTATGCGTATCATTTACCATTGTTAGTGCCATATGTAGATCCTACTGCTTCCTAAGGAGGAACTTTCCTATTCTGACCTCGTATTTTCACGTTCCATTCATTAACCCCCTGTGATGTTTCGTTTGGCCCCGCGCGTGTTTCTCGGTGGGGTTCCCCATGCAGCAGCCGACAGACTCTTAAATGTCTGTGATGTCCCTCGGGTGGCGCTGCCTGACGCTGTGTGCCGTGCAGTCTGCAGACGTAATGACGTGTATTTCCCCGTGTTCGGATTCGCTGCATTTCTAGTGGATAGGTATGTTTGAAGAAGATTACTCACAGCGGCACGCAGCGTGATCAGGGGCGTCGCCACGGAATTTTTACTGGGATGCGGACCTCGAATTGGCGATGACCGGGGGTGGGGGGTGAAACAAGACACACCGTAAGACATCGCTGAAGTTTTAAGTTGGTATGCATTTAAAATCCAGCTGATACTGGAAGTAATTGGGTGTTGTAATAATGACACAGGTTGCTTGAAAGGAGCATGTTGTGACGTTGTTATCGTCGTTGATATTTGTTAGGCGTCGTCTCAAACTAAAATTTATTTTACCGAAATTTAGTTTCGGGTAATGTCGGGGTCGTTAACCGTTAGCCGTGGCACGTTCTGCCAACACGTGGATCAGCAGGAGCGTTCTCTGAGGAGTGACGAGGCGACACTAGGACCACGACTACTATCAACCCAAAGGTCAATCAGTTGTCTCTAAATGTGAACCCGAATCCATAGTCAGATCCAATAAGTTTCCAAAGTTGTCTGGCTAATCCGCTGTTTGGGGTCTGGTCAGAGACCCGATGTATAACACACCTGACGACACGCCCAATAACACACCTGACGACACGCCCACTGGCAATGCCATACACGTATCGGCACCAACTGACCTACCGAGAGCAGGAACAAGACCGTGCCTTTTCCAGTAGACCCGCTTGCACTTGGACCCAGGACACCTGCTTCAGGAAGCCGGCATCCAGAACGGCCGAGCGTCCAGTCCCCGGATGGGTAGCGTTAGAGCTAGTTTTGACCTGTCATTGGAATCCTTGCATCGGAACGCGTTGAGCTGTTTATCGTATTAAAACGGAATGACTTTTCATCCTACAAAAATTGCTCAAAGCTGTCTAAATATAAGACGACAGAGAATGCTGAATTAGGGTTAAATTCATGAAGTTTAAATGGCTAAAAACTGAAATGAAATTGATTCGATCCCACTGAATATACTCTTCAATTGATACTGTGAAAAACGGCTTAAAAACAATTATACCAAGAAAATTGACGGAGAAAGGGCACTAACCACTACTCTATGGAAGACATTTTCAGCACAAGCACTTGCTCAAAATTCTATAATCACAGCCAACACCATCCAGACATGGAGCAAAGGTCTTAAAGTCCAGTAGTTCGAAAAGTGAACTAGTAAGTTCTTTCTAAGAAAAGAGGATGTAGATGCGAAACCTGGAGTACAAAACAACCTAAGAAAAACACTAAAAGTAGGGCGGCTAAAGTAAAAAAAATGGAGCTAAAGGAGAGGGATGTATTCAGGCGAAGTAACAATAATTTACCATCATCAGTTAAAATGCCTTATTGCCTTTTTTGCTGACAAGGTTGTATGCACATTTTCTACCCAGATGTGTAGATAGGATGGGGAAATTTTCTCTTTTGGGGCAAATTTTAAGATCTGCAATTTTTAAAAAGTTACAGAAATATGAGGTGCGCCAACAGACTCTTCCTTTCACCTCGGAGACACCCGAAGGTGTTGAAGTACAACACCAGCTGCTCAGAAAGTTTCGCTGTAACTTTTAATATAATTCTTACGTCCCTTGCAAAAAGAACACGTTGCTAAATTATCGCCGAGAAACTAGATGGCTGTATTTGCATCTATATGTATATGCACTGATCTTCCGTCACCAGAAATGAAATATTTGCATAAGGCATTGTTGGCTTATTTAGCGGCGGTCAGTTTGAATCGATAATTTCTTCGGCGGCGGCGGCGGCGGCGGCGGTGGCGGTGGTGGTGGCGTTGGCAGTGGCGTCTGTGCTGGCGCCGGGTAAAGTGTCGCGTCCAGTTGATATCCCACGCGCTGACCTACCCCGCACCGAGACGGAGTCCGTCACTTGTCAGCACCCCGGGATCGTCCGACAGGTAGGAAAAATCAGAAACGACTTTGTTAAAAGTAACAAAGGTTGTGTCAGGATGGAAGGGAACATGATTTATTCAGACGAATAAATCATATGGTATCAATCAGCTGGTAGGAATTTGATAGCTGTGATGAAACTTAAATTTTACATAGATATGTAAGAATAAATTTGGTACTACTAATGTTTGAAATGTGTTTTGTCGTACTGACTTTACAAAAAGATAAAAAATAATAATAACATAAAACTTGAACATTTAATGATATGCAGGGCGCGGTAGTGATGTGATCAGTGCAGTTGGCTTCCATGCAGCCGACCCGGGTTCAAGGCTCGGTGACTTCCCTGAACAAGGAGCAAGCTGGCTCCCGAGAAACCCTTCCAACAGGGAAAGAGTTGGTGACTTCATATGACTCTGGTGGCTGGTGCGTCGATAAACCCCATATTTAATGCTATGCAAAGCCAAAGGTTGTATTTAACATACGACAGGTTTCGGGACCATCTCAGCCCCATTATCAAGTGAGAAATTAGAAGATACAATAACACACACTACAGAGCTATACCAAGCACAATTCAGTTATCTCGGTGGAACAGTCTTTGCCACTAAAAGCTCTGATGGAGATGACCCTAACCGAAAGACAACCAGAAGCCACAGCTGCACACTCGTATGAAACAGGACTCACCATTGATTGGGACGCAAAAGTAATCACTTTCGAATCCAGGACAAAACAACGCAAACTTGAAAAAGTCATTCAAATCTAAACATCAGCTGATGAAAAACTAATGAGAAACATAGGTAAATGTGTATTACACGAAGGCTGGCTTGACCTTCACAGGCGAAATGAGGATCTGGAAAAAAGCAATCACGCGTTGTGATATTGGATATTTGAACCACTCTGGCGGTATCACAAACTGCTTCACCGGGATTACTGAATTGTGTTTGGTGTGATTATCCTGTTTTTTTCTCACTGTAGTGTGTGATTATCCTGTTTTTTCTCACTTTATAATGGGGCCGAGATGGTTCCGAAACTGGTCTTATGTTAAATACAACCATTGGCTTCGCGTAGCATTAAATCTTTCAACCATTTATTTCAGCAAAGCCATGATCCTAACCGAGAATAATAAGATATTTTAGTTTTATGCTTTGGATAATCATTACGTCAAGATATCATCTTAAACATGATTAACGGCGTAATATGGGGGAGACCGGGGCAAAACGGACACCCTAAATGTTTTTCTAACATAGCAAGCTCAATAGTGGGCCGAAAATTTTGAGCTATACACCCTGATATAGCCTAATGAATTGTGTCCCTAATGTAAGAGAATCAACTTTAAAATTCATTTGGAAAGACATGGCAGTAAAATATATAAGCTAATGTTTTTGTACGTTTTGTCCCAACCCTGGGGCATAATGGTTTTCAGGAAGGGGCAAAACGGACAGTATGACCTGTTGTCATTGGACTTTGCCTGGGCACCCCCAAAGATATATAAATCCACCTCCCTGACAGCCCGGGTAATATGGCGAAAAACATCATATTTCCGTTAAAGCGTCAACGGCTATTAACTCAGTGAAAATTTTAACCTGCTTTCATTTTGGCACAAGACTGCCCCCAACCTGGACCCGCCCCTGCCTTGTTCTCTCGCTGTTGCTTTGACCCTACAACAAAATCAAACTGCATATCATATTATCCTAAGTGATTGGGGTTACTGGACCATCAGACCATTTTACACCATTAGTCCATTTTGCCCCTTCCGTTTTGCCTCAGAGCTACTCCGATTCAAGTTTGTACGTGCCGGAAAAAATAGTAGGCTTTGAGATTTGAAATTACCCTTACCCTAAGCTTACACTGCCACTTATTCAGACATATCACCATCAGAACTGAACTCAGTTTGTCATTCGAAAAAACGAAAATTGAAAACTTGTAAATATCGTAATACTTGCAGGAAAATCCCCTTCAGGCCTCACGCGTCGAAATTCTGCCGCTAAATAACTATATACACGCTATATTCTGATGTCCTTTGTCTAATGCTGTAGTTCATTTTCTAAAATCTAGATGAAAACACCAGTAATATACCGAAATAGCTAAAATCCGTTTTGCCCGAAGGTCCGTTTTGCCCCGGTCTCCCCTATTCAAGCAGCCTTTCGCAACCTCCAGATTATATTTTAAAGAATTGTTGCCACTCTTACATAACTTATAATGCTCTTTGATGATAAGAAACACCGGCTATGCAGGACTTCCCGTTCTAAGGGATTAATAAAGATCAACCAATGGTGCCTTTATAACCAAAACACAGTAGGCACGTTAGCTATGTTAATCCCCGGGCTAGAAATCGTCCGACGACACTAACGACGCTGAGTTATTCGGCTCAAGGGAGCGAGCAACGCGTGTTAGCACCTGTTATTGCGCCTTGTATTGTAATCGGCAGGCAGTTTTAGGGCTACACAGGGCCTAATAAATTGAATTTTCTGTTAAGAAATGCATATTTTTGTGCATTTGGGGTGCCTGAATCCTCCACTCAAGCGTTAAAATATCGTTAAGATTGTACTGCTTGATTTGGGCTAAGACTTTTAAACACTCATGCATATTAAAACAATCTTCTGGGGAAGCAAAACAGAGTCTGAAATATTATTCGTTTGCGTATGATTTTTATGCATGATATATCAATGTGGCATCAACTGATGTGCTACATGTTAACAGCCATTGACGGGGTCTGAGCCACCCCATTGACGGGGCGGACCCGCCCCCCTAAGATCTCGAGAACCACGGTAGGTACAAAACGGTAAACGGCGTGGGCTGCCCATCCACTTCCCATCGAAAACATTTGAAGCATTTTTTGTCAGGTCACATTTAAGGTCACGAGAGGTCAAAACATGCCCGTCATAGGGATAACATGAGAATTCAGTTTTTCGGGCATTACATCTGAACCAGTAAAGATAGAGCAAAACGACTTGAACTATATGAATCCTCTTAGCAAGCCGAATCGAATGATTTATAATTTACCTTGCTAGGTCAAATCAAGGATTGACCTGACCTGAGGTCAGGTCAGGTCAAATTATATAAAATGCATATCATTAGAACTGCAAAGCCCAGGCGAGTCTAATGCAGCTAAAATAAATGCTCTATCACCATCCGTTACTGAGTTATTCAGTAAAAACCATTTCCCATGTATTTCCAACGGAGAGGTCATGACTCGTACCTGACCTTAGGTCATCGATATAAAAATACCGGAACATATGTTAGAGAACTCGGTAGGGCCATTATGTGACATGACTTTCAATCGGATAAGTTCACCCTGCCCGACTTATGCTATCTTAAACTTTTTTGAGGTCGGGTCACTTGACCTGTACTGGTGGCCTGACCTGAGACGACCTAACCTAAAATTTTCACAGAAACTGTAAAAAATGAGGAAAAGGTATACCAAGTACGGTGGCGCTACGCTGGCCATTTTCTGCTGTCTCCGAAAACCCGAGGGGCGGGTACCCGCCCCCGTCAATGCGCTTGTTAAGGTGTGATAGATTTTTGACGGGGTGCACGTTTACAGTCAACCATAGAACGACGCGATATCTCAGAGACGCTACAAAAAGCATATTTATGGCTGTACCAAAGAATACTTTACATCGCACTCAAATAGAAATGTCATTCGAACCGCTTTGCACCGATGGAAGTGTGTCATAAAACCTGAAATGTCTCGAATTTTGGGCTAAACGCTGTGTTTGTTGTTTCATGTTAAGATATTTCAGCCAGTTCAGAGCCGGCCAATATTTTACGGTCTGATCACTTACAAGATTGTTGTTTGGATTCGAAGGTGAACACCATTTCCTACTGGGCAGAAAAAGAGATGACAGAGGGAGATAATGTTTGGTTATTTCGTTTTATTTTTGTTATTTGAATCTCTCCAATTCTGTTCAAACAACGATGCCCATAGATAAAAAATAGACAGGATGCCAATGAAAACTAAATGAATGCATATTGAAAGAAGCTAGCAATGAAA
Source organism: Lepas anatifera (assembly GCA_034440635.1). Classification (NCBI taxonomy): domain Eukaryota; kingdom Metazoa; phylum Arthropoda; class Thecostraca; family Lepadidae; genus Lepas; species Lepas anatifera. Next base: position 38,978 of record JAOTON010001092.1, on the reverse strand, counting down.
TTGTAGCAGTGACATTCACCTCCGCTCCTCCCGTTTTGATCACATAACTCCATTCCTAAAGACCAGTATTTCACCATCCAACTGAAGGATGCACTTTATGTGGTGAACCGAATTCCTTAGTTAGATGCAAACATGAAAAACACCTATTGCCAACATGAATTTAGGTAGAAATGGGAGGCTATTTCGATAAATTTTGTCACACTGGCTGCTCCGTTGATATATGTATATTTCATTCAAATGAGTTCTCCTTGAAGCGAGGCAGGATATAACATAAAAACAGTGTTAACCACAATGCAGCTTGGGGACAACCAACAAGAGATGTACAGTATATCTCACACTTTTAACTGAGAAGTGTGCGGCGTATTGAGCATGGAAAATATACTCCTCTGTTATTACAGATGCTTACAGTCATCGAGGCTGACAGTGCCATCAGTTGCTATGTATATACATTTATATTCGTAATTACATTCCGCTAATTTAAATTACAGGCTTGCCAATGATAACCAGCGTCTCTTGAACTCGTGGAAGATGCTCTGATCCCCCATTCTAACCTGCAATGCTTGTAATAATGGTCAAATTTGAAATCAAACGTTTAAAGTCTCAAAAGTACCGGAATGACCACCCGCTCAGATCACTCCCTCCCTCCCTCTCCCTCTCTCTCTCTCTCTCCCCCTCTCTCTCTCTCTCCCCCTCTCCCTCTCTCTCCCCCTCCCTCTCCCTCTCTCTCTCTCTCACACAGTCTCTCTCTCTCCCTCTCTCTCTCGCCCCCCCCCCCCCTCTCCCCCCCCCCCCCCCCTCTCTCTCCACACACCGCCCTCTCTCTCTCCCTCTCTCTCCCCTCTCTCCGCTCTCTCTCCCCCCCTCTCTCCCGCTCTCCTTTCTCCTCTCTCTCCCTCTCTCTCTCTCCCTCTCGCTCTCCTCTCTCTCTCTCTCTCTCTCTCTCGCTCTCGGATCAGTTCCCATGGACCAAAATCGAGTAAATACTTAAACGCTGGAGCGCACCAGAGCAACCAATTTCGTAGTAATGAGCGGCGGGCCAGAATCCATCGCACTATCAGTCGAGTCACGGTAGGACCATCTTAGAGAGACTGGCCTGAGCGCCGGGCGCTATCTGTGGTATTTCCGCTGACCAGTGGCGCCGCTGCAGTCAGCCGAGCTACCTGCGATGCGCTCTCCTGCTCTCACCGGTCGCATTCCAGCGTAGCTAGCCGCGATGCCGATGGTGTTGCTAATTGCTTGCTATCTGGCCAATAATTTAGTCAAAATTTAGAGTCTATACGTTAAATTTCATTTTAAAGAACGGAAAGATAAGAATGCGTTTTTTTTGTTCCTTTACCAAGTACCTATCGCTGATGACGTCATCCCAAAATTATCGTGAATTTAGAAAAAAATTAATCAGGCAATGTTTTAATGAAAACTTAAATGTCACTACGTTGTTAGAAAAGAAGATAGAAATAAAACATGAAATTTTTCCAGAAGCATCAAGCCTATGACGTCACTATAACGTAATAAAATTAAGTATTTTTGTCTGGCTGCTGTAAAGTACGAAACAATGCTTTCTTGACAGGTAGGTAGGTACTGAAAGTTTAGTTTCTCTACCTACAGAGACAAAGGATATATGCCTAAAAGCGTGAAGGGGAAGGGGCGAAGAGGGGCTAACATAGCCCCCTGTGGCAGGGTCAGTTTAAGAACTTTTCCGCAAATGCTCAGTACTTAGCCGGTTTTCGTGTTATATCTTCATAAGCAGTTAAAGGAGACACACAGATGGAAAAATTAGTAATTTGTTTTTTTTAGAGCAGGGAGCTTTTGACTGCTGCGTCCCAGTGTCAGTGGTAATATCTTTAGAAACTAAACTCCTTGCTTGACTCCCATTTACATGTCACTCCGCCGCGGTGGTGCCAGGTCCACTTTGCCACGTAACGAAAGCTTAAAGTAGCCTGACAATGTTGGCTTCAGCTTGCTCTGTTTGTTTGTTCAATAGCAAGAGTTTTGACAGCGATCCTGTAAAGCACGGTTTCTATCTTTTGTTATTACACGATAATTATGGCTGATGATACCAGTGAGTCTCGATGATTGCTATAAGTAGTCAAACACGACATTAGGGTTCACAACGTCCAGCTGTACCGGCTGGGAGTCTGCAGCATATTATACAACATTCTTTTATGTTTTCTAAGTTCATGATGTCTTCCTAAGAAAAAGTTTTTTTTCACAGTTCACACACATATATTCATAATACCAGTACACAAGCAGGGAAGCACTTCAAACACACTCACGATTGAACCATGAGCTTCAAGTAAACTGACTTCCGACCGAGGGAGCACATTACATATTTACGCCATCTTTATCAACCAGCAACATTATCATCTATTACACCTCTGAGGCATTGACCGACGCAGATGGGGTGCCATTCCGGTCATGGCCCCCCAAAGCGCTGGAAGGGGGCCAAACTATGTTTTGGCCCCCCAAACGCCGGAATTTTTCCGAAAAAAGGTGTTTACACTAGGTCTATAGAGCAAAAAATATTCGGTCCCTCCCCCCCACCCCCCGGAGAGCGATTATGCACTTGGAGAGGTAGCTTATACTAGGTCTGTCGAGCACTGAAAAAGGTGTTTACACTAGGTCTGTAGAGCAAAAAAATATTCGCTCCCACCCCCCCCCCAGGAAGAGAGGCAGACATGGGTTTGCCCCCAAAACTCGGGTCTGCGTCCGCCCTTGCCCTGAGGCTTACGTACAACATCCAACTTGAATTACTCACCCCTCCCCCACTGACTGTTCCCCTATTTCATACAGTGTACACACAGTATCTATGTTCACAGTGCCCACTAACAAATACAAGGTATTCTTCTATGCTACGTTCCGCTTCAAGGCCAGTTTCTATAAGAAAAATCAGCATTGGCAGAATAATAGAAACCAGTAGGAGAGCACGGCTTGCAATGAATCTCCCTAATCAGTGGCAACATAAATATATGATTTCTTTTTTACGATGGGTGTAAGTACTTACTAGCTTGATACCAAAGTATAGCCTGATTTAATTTACCAGGTGATACTTTTCTGCGGATTTATGATATGAGTTCAGTTGTCAAGAATGGAGGTATGCCAGTTTAAGAATGCATCAAAATGTATTAACTTCAACTTGCTGCAAAATTTCAAGTAAGTGAATTTTCGTCGTCTTTTTCTGGCAACACGAGGCAATTAAAAGGCACCCTACCAACATTGCAACTTACTAAGCAAATTCGTATTCATAGATGAGTTTGTTTGTTTTTTGACAACACTGCTGTCCAAAATTTTAGGCAGTTCATGTTCTTTCGTTGGGAGATATCCCTCTGGTTGTCTTTCTGTAGTTGTACCCTGCTACGATGTCTTGGTGGTTTTCCTATTAGAACATCCGCATGCATCCACTAGGTATCTGGTCCAATACAAACGTTTCGAAGCGTCCAGAGGAGGCGGGTACAGGGGGGGGAATTTGCCTATCAAAATCACCGGTCCAAATCAAACAGTAGAAGTGTTTAGGTTTTCATTCCTAATTGCACTGTTACAGCAAATAATCAGCGAACTCAATGTAGGCCAGTGCATTATGCAACACGCTGGATCTACGCTTCAATCCTTCTCGAAATAGATTTTTATTATGATTAGGCAGCGAGCTAGCTGCAAAGTAGGCGCAGTCATCACATCGAATTTGAAAGAAGGCTTTTGATCAAAGCTAGGCTGACCGCCGGGCCATTTTTAGGATATAATCCTTTCATGGCATGAATCATCGCTAAATAAAGATGTCGTTCCTGGTTTGTGGCTGATGTAACTGTCCTTTGAATATGGAATGCATGGAGTGTGACAAATCCGCATCGCTTCCGCAGCTAACTCGTTAAAGTCGGCGCCTAGAACACAGGTGCTAGACCAAGGTCTTAACAAGTCTTTCGAGGAACGTCTCCCAACTAGAGTGAACGCGTACTCATCTGTTGAAAAGTAGTAGCTTCCTGTTAGGTCCGCTGCTTGATTGAAAATGGCAACGTGAAAACAATATGAATCCGGCCCAACGATAGAGTGTCCCAATGATTTGGTTATCCTATTGTCTTATGTCAAAACTGAGAGCAAAAGCTATTCTTAACAAAATCAAATAGCAAAAAAACCCTTCACATGACTGGTGAAAACAAAGTCACCTCTAAGATTTTGAGAATCAGCTGAGTTTTTTTACTGCTTTGGTCTGTTAACCCTTGCCCCGGTGGCGGGTACGAGCCACCTTCGCCCTGGTGGGGGGGCTAAAAAAGACCCCCACGATCTCAAAAACTAAGAGAGCTAGAAAAAAGCGCAAAATGGCAATCGAAAGCTCTTCGAAAATGATGTCTAAAATACGTCGGTCATTTTTCTTGTCAGGTTCAATATCAAGGTCACCAGAGGTCAAAATAGGTCAAAATCCCTAATATGAGGTGTACTAAGAAAACCTCATATATCTCAGAAACTATGAAAGCTAGAAACATATTTTTAACACCATTCAAAAACTCTTGAGATGCGCTTTCATTACAGTGGCATTCATTTTCGTGTCAGGTCAACGCCTATGGAGCTACAGGTCACTAAATATTGGGCATATTCTTGGGAATGTCCGTAGCCACCCATGCATAAGGGGGTTTACTTTTTCGCTAATAGGTTCCAAACCAAACAAGATACAGCCATAGTTTATGCACCATTACAATCCTCACGTCAATACGAATCGAATGATATATGATATTGCTATGCCAGGTCAAATTTAAGAATTTGACCTGACCCAGGTCAATGGTCTGACCCAACTTGACCTGGTATAGTCATGATTTATATCATTTGATTTCCAGTGACTATACAAACACTTTGGTGACAAAATAAAAGCTCTATCCTAGTTTATTCAAAATTTATGGAGAAAAACACCAAAAAATGCTTATTTGACCTAAGGTGACCTTTTTAAAGGTCACAAGTCAAAATTTTTGGCATCAGCTTCAGAAATGGGCTAAGAGCAAGTCGTAACCGATGTTTGAAGTTGATTCCATCCATACTTACTGAGAAAAGCTCATTTCGTGATTTTCCCCATGTATTGACAATTGGGAGGTCATGCCCTGCACATGACCTTAGGTCACCAATATAAAAAATCCCGGAACAAATGTTTTAGCTCCTGGTGGGCCCAATATGTGGTATGAGTTTCATCTTGATCGATTAACCCCTTCTTTTAGTTATGCGGCCCTAAGTATTTTTGAGGTGAGGTCACTTCACCTGGCCTGGTGACCTGACCTGATATGACCTTGAGCCAAAATTTTCAGGAAAGATGTAAAAATGATAAAGAAACAGCTAGACAAAGTTTGGCGGCGCTGCGTGCCACCGTTTTTTGGTCACTTCGGAAAAACCCGAGGGAGGGTCTAAAAAGACCCCCACCCGGGCGAAGGTTAATCATGCTGACGCTTACAAGCGACACCAAACACCTGGTCCAGGGCTGGGTATAGAGCAAGCGCCGACATCGTTTTCACTGAGTTATCAATCAGTTGTATCTTAGCGTTCTGGCACCTTCAGTCTGAGTTGGCAAAAGCAGACTCCTCCCCTTCCCGGCGATAAACACCGGTGGTAACGCCCCTGCCGCTGCGTGTCATGGTGCACTGGCCTGTCACGGTGCCGTTGGACCTGCTTCCCGGCTCGCTTCGAACGCTTCCAATCGAGGCTGAAAGCATGGGGTCTGGTCGTTACCACTTACGGGAGAGGAAACATAGTCAACACCATTCTGAGTATCATTTTTAGACAAAAACTAGCATTCAGAATGTTTTGGAAGGAGAAGACGATATTATTCAGAAGTGCTTCCCATGCTCTTGCCTTAATCCGCCCCTGTAGGTATGCCGCGGTTCAATTTAGTAGTCTCATTCCACCGCGTATCAGGCGGGATGAATTTCACCAGGCCAGCTCCCAACTTTACGGTCCACGAGGCCTGACGCCGGCAGCGCCGTTATCAGACCTTGATCAGAGGCCGGTTCACGCAGGAGCTGCACCATGAACATGGTGTGCACATTCAAACCTGACTCAGTCTTGTTCTACTCGCGCTAGTAATAAACATGACTAGATTGCGAGAGCTTTGCATACAAGTCGCTCTGTTTTGTGGAAATTGTCTCGTAACATTTGCGCTTTTCTTCTGAGATAAAGCTTTCTTTAAAAACATTTTGCAATGATTCAGAGGCATATGTCTCAGTGATATTAATAGTAGAAGGTACACACAAACATTCATTATACCACACATCCCTTCCTTTTAACAACCGTGTCTACTTTACTCCCAATCAGGGGAGAAATATATCAAACCTGCCGCCAACAAAATGTGACGTACTGAAACCTGCCGCTTTTAAAAGCCCAATCAATACCTTTTAAATGTGCATACCTACTGAAGCCACACAACATGCGAATAATGTCTGTACGACGGCATGATTACATGTTTATTTATCGCCAACATGTTTAAGCACCCATTTATAGGTGAAGTCATCATACAATTAAATTAAGCCCTCGCCACTCCATTAGAATAAATATTCACCACCTACACACTTCGGGTCAGCCCAGCAAGGTCATAAACTATCCAATGACAACACTTTATACCCTTGGAACCACCGGACACGAAGTCAGTTGTTTCTTAATGCACCCAGTTGAGTCAGTACGTAAATCACTATTCGGCGAGAACGCAAGGAAATCATTAGCCTTCCTAGGTATGTGTATTAACAGGCCTGACTTAACAGTGTTTGCTCTTCCGAATGGTACATGACAGAGGTTCCTTAGATCGTTCCTAATCAGTCTAGGTGGTATGTAAGAGTGATACAGCTCAACAGATAAGGCGATGAAATAAAACCTTTGTAGAAATAAGACATCGAACTGATCCCGTTTGGCCTGCAATGGTTTAATCAGGCAAAACAGCCACTGGTCATAATCTAGGGACATAAAATACAGAAATCTAGTTACAATGGTGTATTAACCCATTAACGCCCAGCGGGTCATTTTTGTCCTCTGACTTTGACAGGCTGCAGAATCGGTACCAGTGAAGTGATCTTCATGTTTCTGATACGGATGTGTGTTTCAGAGCGTGGGCAAGGTGGAAAAATATATTTGAAAATTCTAGGTTTTTATGGGAAGATTTTGGTGGAACTTATTTTGGCGAGGTTTTGGTCAGCGTGAGATAGCTCTGCAAATTTTGTTTCTCGCAATAACATATGGAAAGCTGAAAAGGGTTTGCGTGATTGACATTAAGCCAAGACCACTAGGAGTCAGATGGTGAAGAAGGAGTAAGATTTTATTGAACGGCTTTGCCATGAGACATCGTCAAATATGAAGCGGACAAAAATGACCCGCTGGGCGTTGCGGACATCTGCGGGCCGCTGAAAATGAGGAAAAGGAATGTCCTGTCCTCCCGTCTGGTGCGTTAGGTGCACAATGTTACCTAGAGGGAAGGGAGGCATTGTGGGTCCTGCGAATGAAGGGTTGCCAGTTTATATATTTTTCATCAAATCTGAAGATTTTTAGTGCAATGTCGATACGTTTGGAAACTTTGAAGTTCATGAAATGCTTCCTACCGCTTTTGGGGTCTGTCTTATTTTGGGAATGATTATCACATAATTTTAACGGAAACATGCAAGATGGTTCCAGTATTTTGCAAAGGCGTTATTAAATACAATTTTCAGGGTTTTGAAAACTTATCGAAATTTTAGCACTGACTTCACTGTTAAGCTAGCAGAGCCTTGTCTTTTCCCCTTGGTGGATTGTGTGTAGTGGATAGAGGATAGGGAACAGTAGCGGATTGAGGACTTCATTGGGTGGTGGGGGGGGGTTAGGGATCTAAAGCCTCCCCGCCATGGCTTCGGAACAGCCCTCAGTAATGCATTTACTATAGGCACACTGACATTTCGGTAGGGGGGGGGCTGAGCCTTCCTAGCCCCCTTGTGTCCACTACTGATTGAAAGCCAATGACCAGCTGACAAAGTGAGTTAGAAATTATCGCGGCCGCCACGCTGGTTTGTTATGACAAGATGGTGTAGTGTCAAACGTCCGGAGCAGTTTGAAATGGGTGAAAGCATAGGAAGTTCTAGAACTTCTGTCTAAAACGCAACTAGCACTATTGCGGCTTGGTTCTAGTCAAGTGAAACTGCCATGAGTGAACATCCCGGGGAGGAGGAGGGGTCAAGACCCGCCTGGATTTTTTGTCTCCCACCGACTTTGTCTAGGGCTTGGGTTGCAGTGTAGCGTTAAACCATCCAGAGCCCCTCCTGGATCGAGAAGAAATCTCCAGCCATGGAGACATAAATATATCGAAATCATAGTTCTTAGCAATGCCACGGATCAAATGTTTTGCAGGAAAAGAAGCAAAATAAGTTGTTTTAAGTGCGCAAGATAGCGGAGCGGATCAGGTGCATATCATCATCATACCATCACAAAATACATAAGTCATGAGGATGAGAAAGATGATGTGCTGACCAGCGTTACAATGACCAGTGGCGTGCCTGGAAATGTGGAGGTTCACATTGATGCAACTATGGAGCGCGCTACTTACTCCAAAGAAAAGTTGGAAAGATGGAAATTGACCCGTTTGGAGATTGGGAGATTAATCAAGCAAATGTACACCGGGTGGGGGGAGATAACGGATTGAGTTTTCAAAACTTTTCATCTGTATGCTGAATATTACGATTTCTCGTTGAAAGCTCAGTGAGCATCAGTCACAAAGTCTGGGAGGTGGAGAAGGAAGGGGGTAGAGACAAAGGAAACAGTTTCCCAAAACCTTTGATATTCACAAATATTCTTAAAATACTATGATGTTCACAATTTTAGTCTATCCCCCGCAAATCATCAGTCTAGGTTAACCACGTTTGGATACTATTTGCAAATATGCTGTTAGTGTTGTCTTTAATTAAACCTTAAGAGCATAGAACTGTCTAAACATTTTACTATGGCCTATATGCAAGAGGAAATAAAAACACTTCACAGAACTGCAGTAAAAGCGATGCGCATTGGGCCGCTGAGTGCGCCGCCCGGGGAGCCGGCCGCGCAGTGCCAGCCGATGTCCCAAACGCCCAGCGGGTCATTTTTGTCCGGTGTCATATCTCAGAATCTAAAAGTGGTATCGATTTAAAACTTTAGGAACATCTTATTGGGCATATTTTAAGCATAGGAAAACATTTGTTTCGCCAATTTGAAAGCTGGAACTAGGTGCGGGCGTTAATGGGTTAACACGCGTATTGGAGATGGTTTTGGAGTCAACGCGCGGTGGAGGGCGGGGTTCCTTAAGTGAGATATCGGAAAGCTCTTGAGATATCGAAAACCAAGGGGCTAGAAAAACGCTCATTGGGGGGGTGTACACTAGGGACTGAAGTTATCTTCATAGGGACTTTCACTTGGTCCGTGGAGGCGCCTCTTGTATAGCCGGTTGCCTAAGTATGCTTCGTAACGAATATAGTAAATATAACGTATATAACTAGTAAGTCTACTAAGTGACGAAATATGAATCCCCAATACATACATTAGCTCGAAAGAGACAGGTAGAGGAGGGAGAGTTCCGCAGCAGCGGACGCTACAGCGGACGCTATCCTGGGACAGGATGGGAAAGCAATATGCAGCACACTCAGACTACTCCAGGTACTGTAACGCCCGCGCACACGTCCACCCAACGCCGTGCCGTTCATCCGCCCGCCGCCCGCCCCGAGCGGGTGTTCCAGATAGTATCGACTGAAGTTCGAGGGAAGGATCCTGGTCATCCCCGCCAGGAGTCGAGCGTAGGTCCTGCAGTGGTCGGCGTTATATTGTTACAATCATGTAGTGTAACGGTGGCAACGTGAGCTGGCACTGGTTGGACTTCTGTTGGTGCACGTGTTGACCGTTTGTACCTTTTTCTCGCGCCGTGTTGTTCTCCTCTTTTCTGAGAACGATCCTGTTTTCCGCTGTCTAGTAGTCTGTTTTACCGACGTGGGTCTAATACTTTTCGGTTCACTAATCGGCGTTGTATTGGATCGAATTTAGAATGGATATTTAAATATATACCCATGCTGTCTGTATGAAGACAAAACAGCACACACCAGGCAAAGTGTGCAAGGCCACAACGATGCCGATCCATTATGTGCCTGAATCAAAGTTCTTAGGTCATGTTGATCATGATCAACAGATCATGTTTTGATGACGGTCCAGCTACCACATCGTCGTACACCAGTACATACACAATACTTGTTCCCTGACATAGTACTTGTACCATGGTACCATGAAGTACCGTGGCACGCCTGCCTGGGATGACCTCCTATTTACATACTCGTGGCAATAGGTTGTAAATCGAAATGGCAACTAATATTGACGTATGTATGCTGGTCGCGGCCTGACGATATTGGACGTGACTCACAATGACAGAAAAATCATCTAAAAGAAAGGAGTCTCAGCAGACACAACAGTGGCGAGCCGACCAAAAGCAAAACAGAACTGCAGATATAAACCGGGGGGAGTCATCATTACAGTAGAACAGTCCAGAAAAGAGGAGTTTCACCACTCCTCCCCCCCACGAGGCTTCGCTCTTCTTAACGAGATCCGAGATCTGTCACTGTTTCGTGCAGTCCCTTTGGTGTCGTTGTGTGTGTGTTTTGTCGCCGCCGCTAATAGTGATTACCGTCCGAGGGCAACGGATGACCACAACCTGATAGCTGGTCAACTAATTTTAATCATCGGACCTGGCATGGACATGACAAAAATTTCCCTTTGCCACGATTAGAAAACTTAGGTGGTGTCTTAACATTTTTATAGCTTTGGTTAGCTAGAATCTAAAGGAGCCCTGTAAAGTTTTGTTGTGATCCTTTTCTGAGCTATCTTCAAATTTTGATGCCCTTGAAATTAACCAGACCAGCAAATGCATTTTAGAATTTGGATTCGTTTTATAAGCTTTCAACAGCCACTCAAAATTAGGAGAGCGCATGTTAGAAAATAATATTGCCAGGACAGAAACACATCCAGGAATCCATTGGGGGAGGTGGGGGCTAAGGGGCTCGAGCCTCACCTGCAGTACCTCGGGCAGCCCCTCGCCTATGTATTAACTGTAGGGAATCGGACATTTGGGGGAGGGCTTGAGCCCCCTAGCCCCCTGAATCCGCCACTGTGATAGGAGGTGAAACAAGGAATTCATCCCATTGCAGTAGGTGTATAATTATAGGAGCCTCGGCAGGACATGCCTCTATTCTAAATAAGACGTCCAAATGCATTAATCAGGAAACTCAAACAGTACTATGCTAACAATCTTCGATTCCAGTATTAATGCTTGTCAAGATCCCAATTCAAAACCAATCCCCAGCTCATACAAACACTGATAAAACCCATCACTTTTGTTTTCCGTTTCGCGTCCAGAGTCGTGACTGTGCAGCATTTCCTACCTTTTGTCAGTTTTTAATGTTGATTGCATGCATATCGGGGCACGTCGGCCGCCGCCGCCGCCGCCTGCGAGGGCCAACGAGCGGCCAGACTGAGCTGTATCAGAGCCATAATCGGGCCATCTCAGACGGCGGTGCTGGCACGGCGCCCCCCTCCCCCCCCGAACACGCGGATATCGCCGCAGGGTTTGAAGTTGGTCCGACCGGCGCCTGCAGGCCCGACCAGCTGCGAAACGGTGGGTGCTGCCTCAGGCGACGGAGAATCTGAGTGGGAGATCAGAGTGAGCGGGGCGGAATTGCGGAATTGTAGAAGTGGGCTGAGGAGAGGGGTGCGTGTGGGGATCGATGAGTTCCGGAGGAAAATTGTGCTACCGCTGGAAGTTATAGCAGCTTCAGTGTGATCAGATAGATGCCATGTGTGGCTATATTGCAGATTTGCAATGTGACCATTATCATGGGCATGGTTTCCCTGAACAAAGAGCAAGCTGGTTCCCGAGGAACCTTTCCAACAGGGAGAGCGTTGGTGACGCCATATGACCCTGGCAGTTGGTGCGTCGATAAGCCCCAAAATTTATTGTATATTATCATGGGTGTCAAGATAAAATATGTTTGGCTTCTTTCTTACGCTTGCCAAAAAATATCTGTCACTCCACTACTTATTGAGGTCAATGACCTGACGGCTTTATATGCTCTAAACCCTAAACAACTAACAATAATCAGAATAAAAGATAACTGATGTCATCTAACCATATCAATCCAGAATCTCTAGCAAAATCCGCAGATGAGAACTGGTTAGACATGCAAGTTCTGTAACACGGTGAGGGAGCCAATGCAGCACAGGTTTTAGACATGTTAAACAAACACAGTAAAAAGTGATTTGATTCATTATCTTTGCTTTGGAGAGCAACGAATACTAAAAGGAAAATTGCACTGCTGCTCAAAATTTTTATGTCTTGAGCAGATAGGCAATAGGTATGTGTTAAGTGGTAATTATCGTATTCAACAAGTATATTCACATTCACTCTTTTTCTTGAATTTTACTTCCAAACCTGGCAGACCACTGCATTCTAAAGTATCTGTCAGGTCATAAACTTTCCTACATTCAGATGCATACAATTTCATGCTTTAATTTTTTAAGCAAGCTACTCACGACAAGCCATTCAACGAGGTCCCGTTCTGTATTAATCCTCGCCAGACTTGGCCGACTTATGGCTGACACAAATACAGTTTTAAAGCACCTCACATCATGATGGTAATTATGAGGGCAGGACCAACGGCGCGCTGTACTCTAAGCCCTGTCAAACATCCCAGTGCGACGATTTTCCCGCTTTGCTAATTACCAGCCGCATGCCTTGTAAGAACTCGAAAACTAACGAGCTCATCTTGTTTTTGTTTCAGACTGGTACGGGGATTCATCAGCCAGAGTTAATCAGCCCTGCATCTGAGTAATGACTTCGCTTTACAAGAACGCACCACCAGTGAAATGTGAGACCAGCAGCTAGACCAGGCTTCATGCCTTGCAGCAGTCCAGTGATTGAAGTCAACTGGAAATTTGCGTGTGGACAGCTCCAGCGCGTCTTTATTTAATTCGCGAGTGGTCGATACGCTAGCAGGAAATGAGACTGCGCCCAAGAATCGGCTCAACCGGCCAAAAATCCTTAATTCAGTCGCCGACACTGTTGAACTATTTGTAAGACTGAACATTGCTGAAATAGTGTCCTCCAATGGCAGCCGTGTGAACATCTTCTCCGTTCGACTTTTCAAGTGCGTTTGATGGCGCCGGCGAGGCTGTTGCTTCTGTTCTTCATAATGACAGGTGAGTCCTCCGGTGCTAGTGACGACCAACTGATTAAGTAATGAAGCCAAGCGTGTTTAGGCGGAAGCGGAAGCAACAGTCTTGGCAATTCTTGCATATACTGTTCTCTTGGAAGCGGAAGCATAAATGAATTCAGTGTAAAGTTGGTAATGCATGAAATGTTTCGATTGGTATTAGGTATTTTTGCACTGGTAGGGTTTCACAGTGCAGACATAGACAGGGAGTCATATGTTGTCGCTTCGAAAGAGGTTTGACCCGTGCAATGAGAATCCAGTGATGACAATGAAAGGGTCAAGCTGTAGCTGCTCCTGAAAAAGCTTAAACGGCCGTCTCAGAAGCTTGGAAAAACAGCCTGTTTCACTGCAAGTAGTCCAAAAATATATGCGTAAGAATATTTGCAAATTCCCTCTTACTCGGGCTCAGAATATCAGAAACCGAGTAAGTCTGAATTCGGTCCTGTAAGTGAAAATTATGTGAAAAAAACGAATAGACGTGGCAATTGAATCCACGTGCAAAACTCGAATCTGTACGATGGCTCTGGTCCAGTTGGAAACGCCATGCGAAATAAGTGAAGCATTGCATAATATCCTTGAATACGTACAGCCACCTCCCGGAGGTGAGGCTTAGAAATGTTCGGCTTGTTGTATTGTGACTTAGTTATGATTCAATCCACGGCAACAGTATGCTACTCTTATCTTCCAATGCCTTGAAGTCAAGAAACCGGCAGTTTCAGATTTTGAGCCTTATTGCAAGACGCGTAATTATCATGGGAAATTTGTAAACCATATTTCCGTTAATAATTTTTGAAATACGAAAATTGTAAGCAAATGCTATCATCAAAGCACACCGGCTGTGAGTTGCATAACGAAAAACTGAGCAACAGTTCACTAGCAATGAGCCAAAAACTTCCCAGTTGTGTGTACAGATTCAGTGACAAGGATTTTGGAGAGCCGTGGATCGGTGGGAGAGCGCCTGCCTCCTCAGCTACAGGTCTGGACAGGGGCGTAGCCAAGGGGGGGGCGGCAGGGACAGCCGCCCCCTGAGGGCCCGAACTGAGGACACGATTCTGTAACAAGCAGGGCACTTTTTACCCTTCAGGGCCCTTTTGGCGCTGTCGCAGGGGCCCTTTTCGGGACGCCGCCCCCCCCACCCCTGAGCGAAATCCTGGCTACGCCCCTGGGTCTGGAGTTCATGATGAGGAGGCCTGGCAGGTTCTCTGAATAACTGAAACCTGATCCCTGAATAGTCTCTTAACAGGGTGGAGTTGGTGACACCGAATAACCTTGGCAGTTGGTGCATCATTAAATCCCAATGATTATTATTAGTGATAGAGAGTTGTACCTACTGCTTCTGGTAAGTTATGCAGAAATTAAGAGGATACCAACTTGAATATTTTTTGGGTTTGATTAAGTCTGAGAAATCACTGATGATTGCCCAACATTGTAAAACATAATTTTGTTTAGTATATTTTTTCGGTAACAGCGGGAGTATTTGGTGGTGGGTGGTACATGACCTAAACTATCGATGCGCCATAAACTTAAAATACGATGATGGCATCGGGAGTGAATATGATGAATATGAATGATGGGTAAGATGTGATGGGTATCTGGTATATATACGTAACCTATTCACCAAAATCAAACTTGATTCATGCATCCTTCCACGAACAAACCGAGTTATTGTAACACCGCCGACCCAGACCATAAATGTCTCACAAATTCATGTCTCGTGCCGGCGCCCTGAGCCCAAACCGGTGTTAGCTGGAACGATTATGCGTGGCAGCCGACCTGTAACCGCCCGCGCTCCGAAGTGTGCTCCATAAAGGGAAACCAGCTGGTGGTATGTCACGTGGGCAGTCAATCTGCTTTCCCGGAAATAGGCGAACCATGCACTCAATTTGCAATCTAGGGCCGTACATTGGTACTGCTTAACACAGGTGCGTAGAAGGCCCGTGCTATCATGTTCGGCAGCTATGGTTCAACTAGGTCAGTGTGGATAATAATTTTCCATGCAGCTATGCCTTAATTCAACTGAATCACCTTCACTTAGTATGAATCAAACGAATGTGATAATAAAGAAAGGCAGGTGTAGGTGTCTGCATAAAGGCAGCATAACAGGTAGATAGCCGAGCGCACTGTCCTCCTTAAATGGTATAATTCTAGCCCTTGCCGTTTGGCGTCGACTGAAAGTAATTATGATGAAAGTCAATGGTGCTCCCCGTTAATATTAGCACTGCTACTAATGGCCTGTATACTTTAGACGTACAGCACTGAGTAAAAGTAATGGTCAGTCTTGCCTCAAAATCTAAAAGATAATAATCATTCTTGATGGCCACATCAGCACTGCACAAACGCTATCTGTCATTTTCTGTCACGTATGTTCTTTGCAGGTATGTTATAGGGAGTGACATCTTCAGATTTAGTAATCCGTGCTCAGACGCTACAGAACGATACAAAGCGTCACCTGTCCAGCTGAGACCCACCATTAATTTTGCTTAGAACTGTTTTTAATGCGCGGGTGAAGGCAGCCCTAAAGTGTCCCTCCCCCCACCATTCGTGATGGCTAGAAAAATGTCTGCACCGGACAGTGCTACTTGACTACAGTCCAGAAAATTTATTTGACATCACGACTGGTGGAAATAATGGTTTCTAAAATGTACCAATGTTTTTTTAAATATAAGCTTTAAAATTCAGACCAATCTTCTGAGCTCGCGACAATCGCGCGGTCTCACTAGTTTAGCTGCACTGTACGCCGAGTGGTGATTCAATTGCGCAATAGATGGAGATAAGGTGTCAGGGTCACCTCACAGGCCAGTCAAGGTCAAGGTCAAAGGTCACAGGTAAGGGTCGCACCAGCATTTTCAATGATATTGACTGCAGTTCTTTCGGCCAGATAGGGTTACTCAGTATGACATATGTTATGCTATGGCATCATCGTTAAGGTTACTTCGTGTCATTTCCCGTCCAATGGCTGCTATAATGTCAGTTATAGTGTACTTCATCGGAAATAGCTTGTATTGTGAGGTTCTAAGTCAAATGACCTCAAATGATCTTGGCACCAAAATTCCCAGGGAAATTATGTTCCCTCCATGAACTTAGTTCACTTTCAGTATATTTCCATCTTTCCGCAAAATCACGCCATTTTCTCGTATATATCCAACACGACCCAGATTTGACTTCTCCAACCTTGTTTGATCTTAAAGATATTGGCTGATGTGAATAAAAATCGGTCATAATGTAAATAACTATGACTCCCACAAACATCTACACGGGAATTTTGTTCTAACCCTCTTTGGTTCTATATATCATAGAACATTTTAGAACCTCTCTCCACTGAGCGTTGACGTCAGGCCCTCTCCATTGCGCGTTTTAAATGCAAAATTTAGTTCAAAAGTGATGATAGCAGATCGGTAGGCTATCCGCTGGGGCTTTACTAGGTGAGCTATCCCGAGCTTGACCACTAATTTTTTTAATTTGATATGGCACACCGTTTTTTACCCTCTTTCTCTGACAACACACACTTGCGTCATTTACTTATACAAAAGTCGTTATTCCAGTTTTCACTGTAATTACTCGATCTCATTGTTGAAATCTTTGGTTAGCCACAAACCAACATTAACATGAAGAGTCCCAATTTTTTTAATATGGATTTTCATCTGGATTTTTTCATATGGATTTTCATTTTCACCATATGGATTTCCATCTTTTGCAGACTTTGCACCGTGACCATTTTAAACACATCATTAATTGCACCTAAACCGTGCTAGTTAATACGCTTATATCAGAGACGAGTGATCACCAAAAACAGGCCAGGTCGCCCTGAGTCTCCACCGCTTGAAATACTTTATTACACGAAAATCATATGCCTACGCAAGACATTCGCGAAGTGAGAACAGCCTCCAAAAGTGTCTGTTTTATATTGGCTGACTTTGCTAACGGCGGCAGTTTCTGAGCGTGTTGCCGCCGCGCCGGAAGCCAGCTGAAAGCTGAGTTTGCTGAAAGCGTCAGCAAACAAAGCGGAACCTGAACTGACGCCAGTGGCGCAGCTGCCATTGTTCTACGGCGGTGGTGTTCCTCTTGCTTTTCTCCCCATAGTTCCCAGCCCGTAGTCTTCAGCCAGGCAGGCCACACTATTTTATTAGATGGTCTGGACGCTGACGAAGTGACATACAGTGCATTAGCTTATTGGTGAGGTAAAAAAACGTGGCTCGTTGCAATAATAATAAAATGGCTTGCTAAATTTCCCTGTATCTATTTGCTTATCGGCGTTAAATTTTTACACAAAGTGGCTGTCTACAATCGACAAAAGGCAATAATTCATGAGTGCTACTTACTCAACACACATAAATAGTATAAACTCACACATTTAGAACCTGGTTCTTTTGAGAAACACTTGGAATTAATCCACAATTAAACGGATTTTATGTTCGTGCTTTCACCCTTATTTGTGAGGGCCATCCAGGTGTCTGAGACGCCACCTCTGCCAGTTACAAATGACTACTGTTATACCCGGAGACATCGTCGATGTTTAAAACAGCTCTAACTATGATAAGTGAGGCCCGGAATGGACCATAACGGGTCTAAGTGGCAGTACAGAATACATATGAGCAGTTCAAATGTGTTGATGGCTACTTAACCTTCCCTGAACTGATAACCGAACAAAAAATAACATGCTACTACGGAATTGCATGAAGGATTGCGTTTTTCCTTAAATGACCTGCGCTCAATTGAAATTATGAGTATGTAAGCGCCAGATCCATTTTGGTGAATCATGATAATGAAAGAACAGATAGCAGTAGCGCAAAAAGATGGGGGTGAAATTTTTTAGGTACACTTTGAGTTTAAGAAAGATTATAATATATATATATATATATATATACACATATATATAGCAAAATAATAATTGAACGCTCCATGCATCAAAGGCTAAAAAGATATGCTGCAATAATAAAAGAACGAGGGGGCACATCTTGATCGACATTAGGGGCACACAGGCTTTGCGGCACACCTTGTACAACCGGGAACACAGAATAACCTATTGGGGCACAAACAGCACATTAAGAACACGTTAACTGGCATTTGAGAAGGGGCAGGCACAAGATTTAGAGGACTTATTTTAGAGGCCCAGTTGCTCTCATAGGCCCCCAAGAATTTGTCTCGGGGGCCCCCAGATTCAGTTTAATTGGTCTCGGGGTCCCAATAGTTGTTCTCGTGACCCCCAATGTTGGTCTCGGGAGGCCCACAAGAGCTAGTTTCAGGTGTCCAAATTTTTAGTCTCAGACCTCAAGGCGTTGGTCCCGGAAAGTCCCTAGAGTCGGTGTCGGGGCCCCAGAAGCTGTTTTTGGGGGTCCCAAGAGTTGGGCTCATGAGGTCCCAAAATCTGGTCTCGGGATTCGAGCAATGTTTGGTCTCTGGCCCCCAGAACCTGGTTTCGGAGGACCCCCAGAGTTGGTTTCGGAAGGCCCGCAAGGGTTGGCCTCAATAGCCCAAAAATTTGATCTGGGGCCCCAGGAGCTGGTTTTGGAGTTCCCTCAAGAGTTTGTTTCGGGGCCCTAAAGCTGGTTTCGGGGCCTGAAGACTTGGTCTCAAGGGCCTCAGAGTTGGTGTCGAGGGCCCAAGAGTAGATCTCAAGAGCTCCTAGGGTTGATCTATGAGAGGGCCCAAGAGTTAGTCTCGGGAGCACCCAGAGCTTGTCTCTGGTTCTGAAATAGATAGTAAAAAGATACCAGGCGTATTTAGCTGAAAAGACGTTGCAGCAAGCCAGTTGGGTAAATACAGCCAAGAAAAGTAAATTGATTCTGTCAGAATGATTTCACTTGTTAGCACGCCTGTCTACAACCAAGCAATACTAGCAGCCCGATTTCTGTTTTCTTTCCGGTCCTGTCTCTTCTGCCCTAGAAGGTTTTCCTGTGGCTGGTCAGGCGATTGTTTTACTATAATTGCTATGGTCTGAGAGCTTGTTGTCTTATTGTACTTCTCTACCTAATATCGTATCCTTACTGTACTTGAAGTATAATCTCAAAAAGGTCATATACTTGATCCATATAAGTCAAAGGGAGATGTATGCCTACCGGATATAATTTCCTGAGTGAGAAGCTCATTTTTCGCCATCATTATTACGTTCATACAATGTCACATCGTTTGAATCTAAAAATATTCACTGGGTGTATCTAAATGAAAATTGTATCGGCATTTCTTCATCATCAAAAATAGCGTGGGATATTTTGGGTGTCGCTTAAAAAAATGTAGTGGATTCGTTCTTAATTGATGACCTCATCATGACCGTGTCCTTTTGAAATTCTTTGGAATCTTAAACTGTAGGTGATTAAATGTTTAAATAGAATCCGTACAAAATTAAGTTAAGTATCATCTTCTGGCAAAGGGTATGAATATTTTTCATGTAATTTGAGTACCTGCATTGTTGTGCACATGGGTCGTGCTTTGGTGGTATGGTGCAATCTTCCATACGTTTAATATCATTGGTTTTATTCATGCTCTCTTCTGTTGGTTGTCTGCTGGTCGTTGAGAAAACGACAATCCCATGACAAGCCATGGCACGCTCCCAAACGAGCTGTTAACACGACTCAGAAGTTTCATTTCATCTCTGGTAATGCGGAAGAGGCATGCCAGAATTGCTTGTTGAAATGTGACACCATTTCCTTGTGCAAGTATAGAGAAGCAGTGTATCTCAATACAACGGACTTTGCACGTACCAGCATATAGTGAACCTAGTTTTTATAATACATAAGTTTTTACCTATAGCAAAACCGGGGAGCGCATACAGGTGAAGACCGACTATGACCATCTAGAGCTGGGTGCAGCTCTAGAGAAAAAGTATGCATTCTAAAGCTGGAGCCAAAATAGATAGACTTTCAAATCTAGAACTGTAAAAAAACTCATACTGCAAAAGGGGACACACTCCGAAGTAAGTGCATGTTTTTTTGCAGAATCCTAAGAAATGAGGGGCACACCTAGGTGGGGGGGACAGTCTCAAACCATTGCCCCCCCGAAACGAAATCCTGGTTGCACCACTGATTGATAGATAACACAATGAAAGTCACCCCAGATCAGCAGCATTACCTGATAGCCTGCTCAAAATTAGCACCGAGCTGTCCTGGGGCATCTGATAGATTTTAAGTTCGCGCATTCGGTGCTCGGCATTTGTCTGTGTGGTGTTTCTTTTTATTCGACAGACTTTTGTTAGTTATATCTGGGGGTCATTTTTTAATGTGAATAATATGGATCTTCAGTTGTTAACAGCACTAGAGTTTTACCGTTGAGAAGGAATAGACGAAGGATGTTAAGGGTCGACAAATACAGTGGGAGACCCTGTTTGATGCTGGGCCGACTATCACTTTCTTAGTTTGTTTTCACGCCTTAAAAATTATACCTGCCAATCAATTCCCTACAAAGCCGAGAGAGTAGCCGCCCGCGCGTTATCGATCGTCACGATCATCACGATGCGCCAGCCTCTGGATTGGTCCTAGTGTCCCCCAGGGGGCGTGTGAGGCCCCGTGTCAACACCCCCGATCGGATATCGGCACCCTTTGGCCGTGCTCAGGAGGCCTCAGAAACATCACGAACCGGATGTGAATTTTTCCTCAAGTCGGTAACATAAAACTGTCCTCTGTCGTACACACAGCACCAATTTTCCGATGAACTTTGAAAATTCTGGATTTTTTTTTTTTTTTTTTTTTTTTTTTTTTTACCCACATTTAATAAAAGTTAGTTCTCTCCAGGGTGAGGCCACGGAGGGATCAGGATCCGTCCGTGGCCTGAATCTTGTATTTCCCAGGCACACGATTCCATCAGCAAGCGCCATAAATTCCCAGTCAGCTCGCTCTCGGTCCACAATCATACTGCTCAGGCCGCTGCTTAACCTCAGAATACTCGCGTTGTTCACAAATGATTTGAATAAACTCGTTAAGATGTGCAAGAACCATAATCCTGCTAATGGTCATTTGAATTCCTAGATATATATCTGCCACCACAAGAAGGGTCCAAGTATCTACAAGACAACAGCACTGGTAAACTTAGAAAGATCATCACAGCGAAAAAATCAAAACGATCACATCCCGCATCCACATCTCTATCCGGATAAAAGCTCTGAGCCCGTTTCCGGCACAGACAGACCGCTCCTCATCGCGATATCCCTCGGTAGTTATTCCGGCCACGTTTCCTGAGGCCTGTTTTTGCCATTGTCTCATCTATTTTTTGTCATTTCTTCTGCCGGCGTTGCAGGGCAATCTGGTGTGCACGGCATAAAGTCGTTCCAATTACGCCTGACAGACGTGCTCGGAGCGCTGCTTCCTCACAGGCCCCTCAGAAGCCCTCCCTGGGGCGGCGGAAAGTCGGAAATCAAAGTGGAATGCAAAAATAGATCGGCAGTATCAAGACCTACCCAGATGAAAACAACGGTATTGGTGAGAACAGGGATCAACTTCCGTGACGCGCTCAAATTGTTGTTGCAGTTTTTTCCCGAAAACAGGCAGTTATCCTGTTAATGCTATGGTTGTAATAAAAAACCGAAAGCGCTCTATGGAGATGGAATCACATCAGTGCTAACTCCCAAACTCTCACCTTTGTGCAGGATTCCACCAATAATGTGCCTCGGTCTCCATTCTAACACAACATCTGTCTCTCTTCTCTCTCTCTCTCTCTCTCTCTCTCTCTCTCTCTCTCTCTCTCTCCTATCAACTACCACGTCTCATGGCGTCCCGCTCGGCGGAGGCAGATATATCGTCGCAGGTTATGAGTAAATGCCGGCCGGGTGGGTCGTAACCGGACCGTCTACCCATGACCAGACCATACCAGAGATACCAAATAAGGTGGAAGCCCGGCTCTTATAACTCTGTGATGGCTGCGACTCCCGGCCAGGCTGAGGTGCTGTGGAATGATAAGGACTTGGGACATGTCATAAGTGTGTTTACGAGGTCCAAAATTAGGTCAGGGCTTTCCCAGTGGCGGGACAGAACTATGATTCAGCTCTGTATTTTGTTCACGGTTCAGACTCCGTGATGTAGTGACGTCCTGACCGTGCGCTCGGCTGCTGCCGCTCTGACCGGCGTGTATTCTTAGGTGGGGTGCTGGATAAGCCCTCCCGGTGTCCACTGTGGCTTTCTGCAGGGCGAGAGTCGATGGCAGCGTGTAGACTTTGAAGCCACTGCGTCGCGCTATCCCTGCGGACGCATTTGTCCAATTTCCAGACGTGCGGGCTGGTCACAAGTTGGATAACGTCTTCCAAGGATCCCACTTGATCAGCTGGGATTTCTCAAGAATGGAACTGACCTTAATCCATACCGGTGGTGATTGAGCTACGGCGTCTGATCTCCTAGTCTGGTGTGCCAATCACCGGTCACGAAGAGGCCAGTTCGGTCATGACGTCATCCGACACTGAGGACCAATCATGTGTCGCGAGGGACGCAAATCTGGCGATGACGTTTGCTGCGAATGGTCCTGAGTTTCGGTGCCGCCCTGCTTCCTGCAGACTGCTTCAGAGATAGGGAGAGCTGCTTGAAGTTGGCGGATGAGGACTGGACATTTATTCGAACTGAACCCAAGGAATGAAAGTCTAAAAGTGGTTCATGGGTGATATTTCAGAAGCGCTTGAATCTTGTAAAGGGAATGTGGCACCTTGCTGGAATCTTAAAACTTAGTGTCATTAGGCGTACTTTTAGCCGAAAATAATGAGACCACTCATGATTTCTCTGAAAAATGTACAATAAGCTCAATGTTTTGATTTTTAAAATACTCCTCTAGGAAAAGAAATACATATCTGTGGATGATGTCATGATCTGGCAACCACTACCATACTCGAAACGCTTCAAGGGCTTCGATTGGCTGATGCTCATTGTGACGTCAGCATATGTCGTCACACCAACAGCCATGACAATTTGGCCGCCTAGGGGTACAAGGGTACATTGCAGTTAGGTTTTAGCTTTTTCTACGGAAATCTCGAATTCCAAGACAAATGATATATAGAGAACCGGGTTTTCCGGCTTGCTTACAACTTGGCTATCTCAGTCAAAATCACGTTATAAAGGTGCCACATTCCCTTTAATCTACATGCATTCATTATTATCTTAATCTGATGCCCCTACATATCGGTGAAGTCGATTATTGAAATAAGTATGTGGGAAAAATTAAAGACACACATTGTACAAAACGAAACCATGCAACGGGTATTCTCAGGTAGGAGTTGCACGCGTGCTATGTAGAATATATGGTTTCATTTCATAGTTTTATATACTATGATGTTGCAATGAATCTTATATTCTTTTTAGCTCTTTCCTAACCATTAGCATTTTTATACTAGCATATGATGTGCGTTAAGCACCTACCATTATTATGCTTCTGTGTAAGCCACCTTTAATCGTTGAATATCAAAATATGAGAATTTGCGTTGTTACTAAAATGTTCTTCTGGTAGGTAACTCTCTTACCCGTGCATGTTTCCTGGAATCCTTTTTGCACTTGTTATATAATTTTTGTAACGTGTCTTGTCTTCCGACGTCCACCGATCGATCCGACCACTCGCTGACGAAGGCTGATAAAATATAGCCGAAAGCTCCGATCGTTTTTCATTGTTCACTAGTGGAGATCAGTTTCCCTTATATTTATAGAATATATGGAGTAGAATAACATTGAGAAAACAAGACCTGCTTACTTAGGACTAGGATGGCAAACCCGTGATCACTTCATAATCCCGGGATTTTGGCATTGGAGAATATATATTCGGTGATATTCCGAGTCTCCGGAACTAAACATTTTTTCATAAATAAATTTGTTTGTTTATTAAGAGTTGATGAGCAACAGGGCAAGCCCCAGTGACAGCTCAAGTCCAGATGGCAAAACACTCACATTAAAATACAATAAAAGGTGATGTACATACAACAAGGGCACGATAAAATATAACACTAATAGAGGGACGTCAGGCATAATACATGGTAAAAATATATCACAAAACCAGCACCATCATAAATAAACTAAGTACATGCTCTCCAAATGATGAAAATTCACAGCCTACCAATACCTCTGGCGATAGGGGTCACTCTAATAAAAGATCTTACATGCGCCCTAATTTGTGCGTGACTGCACCTGAACGGATCGGCGTGGGGGCGCGCAGTCATGAGTGCATTAAAGTTGCTTGGCGCTCGACAAAACAGTCCACGCTGCACCGTATTTATCCGAGCATGTGGAACATGAAATAAGGTGCCGGTCATAGCTCGAGTGTGCCGAGGTGGTACACGCAACAGGAAACTCCCGACCAGTAGGGCAGAGTCAGTCCTGGCTGTTATGATCTTCTGGATAAACATAATATCGTATTGCAGACGGCGAGAAGCAAGGCTGCAAATTTTGAAATGTTCCAAAATATCAGAGTAGTCAAGGGACTGCGAGTGATTGAGAGAAGTGTTTGAAAGCCAAAGAAGAAATTTGTGTTGTATTCTTTCGAGCCTGTCTAGATGTGTCTTGGCAGCCCCTCCCCAGATAATGCAACCCTATCCTAAAATTGAGCGAACATTGCCAAAATAAGCTGCCAAGATTGGGCCCGGTTTAAATTTTGATATCGGTCTCGTTCCTCCCACTGGATGGCCTGTCTGGAGGGACCTTATCAGCAGGCCAATTGCCCTGTTTGCCTTACTGACGGTTTGATCAATGTGGTCCTGAAACGTTAATTTTGAGTCTAATTAAATAAACCAACTATTCATATCAAGCTTAAAATGAGCTTGCACAGTTCATGCATGGTCATTGACTATCTAAATTTTGGCTATATCAAGCCTTTGCATGCATGAACACAGCAATACAAAGAAAACCATCCAAGGACACCTACAAACAGGGGCGTAGCCAAGGGGGCAGCAGGGACAGCCGCCCCTCCCTTGAGGGCCCGAAGGGCTCCCTGAGGACACGAGCCGCGCGAAGCGCGGCTCGCCCGCACTATGCTCTGTGGCCAAATTTGACATTTTTACCAGACAGGACCCTCTTAAGCCATCTTCAGCACTCAATTATGTAACAAGCAGGGCCCTTTTTACCCACCAGGGCCCTTTTGGCGCTGTCGCAGGGGCCCTTTTCGGGGCGCTGCCCCTCCCTGAGCGAAATCCTGGCTACGCCCCTGCCTACAAACCCATTATGATGTAGCTGAAATGAACGTATACAAAAACGGCAGGCCGTCATATATGTGAAGGTATGTATTCAAAGAGTGACATCGACGTCAGATCTGTGCGTTATGCAAAGCAAAACATTCCTCGACCATCAGGAATAGTCACACTTGAAGAACAGAACGCCTTTGCCGTGTTACCGTTCAAGCGTGACCTAACCTTTGCTACAAAATTCCTACGGTGGAAAACTCAATCCAACTCTGCACTGGCTGGTAAAATGCTCCTCAGCCCATCATACGTCTGCAGCACCTTTACTGCCTTTCCACACACCACCAGGGCCTCCAATTTTATTTCTGATGACTATCCCAAGGGCAGGAGTCCTTGGCTGGCCATCACCTCCGCGTGGGTACACAAGACCTGGGGATTGCTATCGCTCTGGCGCCGTCTAGTGCGTTATAGAGCGTTCTGCAGCATCGACTCCAGCGACTGCTCCTTCGGGAACAGGCACATCAACACCAATTGCCCCAGCCGCTTCACACCGCATTGCTTGAAAATACAAAAACTGTTGGGATCCCGGAATTACGAAAGGCTTCTACCAAGATACGGGGCTTATGAAATTGATGGATCCCGGGATTCCGATCCTGGGATTAACATCACGACTTACGACTAAATGAGCACGAGATAAAAAATATTTCACCCAATTCTGAAAAGACATAATACAATCCTGAAACGGCCAATGGGCACGACCACTGAGGCTCACATTCTCGACACGTGTTTTCCACTTGGCTTCTATTTATGCAGAAATGATCAGGAACAACATATGCATCAACTTGCATTGGTGAGCATCAACAACTATGCATCAACAACTCATTGGTGAGCCTATGGAGGCAGCAAACACTGTCGCATATAACTAGAGTTTAAAGACGCACCAACTGCCAAGTTTACACGGTGTCGCCAACCCTCACTCTGTTGGGAGAGATTTGGGGGATCAGATCGACTTATTCAGAGGCTCTGCCGGGACTTGAACCCGGGACCTATGACTTAGAAAACTGGAGTGCTATCCACTGTTCCATGCCTTCCCCAACCATGTCACATCGTTGCTTTATAAAAGGCACAATTATTCTTTGTAAAAAAGGATATGCTTATTATATACCGCGTGTAAATTGCGTCGTCATCTAGACAGTGCACTGTTTAAATGTGCGATGTACGACTAACATCATCCGCATAAAACTAGTAATGCTCTCTTGTAGGGATTCTACTTTTGGTTCTGGTGTCCCGGCCAGCACTAGCCTCAGCAAGGTCCTTTCGGGACCAGTATGGTGGGCGCCATGACTGGCGTGACCGCACTAGATAGTATGGAGCTAGGTGATGGGCTAATCTTGCTCGCGTTAGCTATAATTACCAAATTAAAGTACCTATACGGTAAGAGTTGAATGAAATGTTGAAGTTGTTTAATTGGGTTGTTAAGTTGTTGTTTGGAGTTGAATGGAGCTGTTAATCAAGTTGCTTAATTAACACGCATTGACGGGGTCTGAGCCACCTTCGCATTGACGGGGGCGGTACCCGCCAAGATCGAGAACCACGGTAGGTAGCGAAAAACGGTAAAGGCGTTGGGATGCCCATCCACTTCTCCATCGAAAACATTTGCACATTTTTTGTCAGGTCACATTTAAGGTCACGAGAGGTCAAAACATGCCCGCATAGGGATAACATGTAAAATTCAGTTTTCGGGCATTACATCGAACAAGTAAAGATAGAGCAAAAGATTTGAACTATATAAGTCCTCTTAGCAAGCCGAATCGAATGATAGATAATTTGACCTTCAGGTCAAATCAAGTGACCTGACCGAGGTCAGGTCAGGGTCAAATTATATAAAATGCATATCATTAGAACCGCAAAGCCCAGGCGAGTCTAATGCAGCTAAAATAAATGCTCTATCACCATCCGTTACTGAGTTATTCCGTAAAAACCATTTTCCCATGTATTTCCAATGGAGAGGTCATGCCTCGTACCTGACCTAGGTCATCAATATAAAAATACCGGAACATATGCTAGAGAACTCGGTGGGGCCATTATGTGATATGAGTTTCAATCGGATAAGTTCACCCTGCTCCGACTTATGCTATCTTAAACTTTTTTGAGGTCGGGTCACTTGACCTGTACTGGTGACCTGACCTGAGATGACCTAACCTAAAATTTTCACAAAAGTTGTAAAAATGATGAGGAAAAGGCATACCAAGTACGGCGGCGCTACGCGCCGCCGTTTTCACTATCTCCGAAAAACCCGAAGGGCGGGTACCCGCCCCCGTCAATGCGCGTGTTAAGGTTCTTTGATTTATTGAAACAGTGAACATTGCCTAATTTTGAAGCATTATGATTTTCCCGAAGTATACTTCTAAACTAATAAAAACGATTCTGCCCATGGGGATCATTGGGAGTTTTCTTGGAATTCTCTCTCGGTTATTTTTGCAGACTAACTTTGTGGCAAGATGTTAACAAGTAATAATTTGCTTTTAACGGCACAGTAAATTCTAAGGTATTTATTCCATGGTATGACTATATGGTGTCGCCAAATTCACCCTGTTGGGTGGGTTTTCGAGGATCAGGTTGCACTTAATCCGAGATCCCACCGGGCCTTGAACCTCGGACCTATGGCCCGGGAGACTGGTGCTCTACAATTGAGCCACGCATGCTTTCAATGCTCCAATGCATGCTTGGCAAAATTCTCCAATTTTCTCTTATATCGGAGCAAATGAGGGTGGCTATTGATTCGGTGACTATCAAACTTCTACCGGATGGTGAGCTAGCAACAGAGTATATAATCTGTGCATTTTTTCCAGATGAAATAGGCGCTTGAGGTTTAATTTAATGATTTAGTTTAATAAGTGCATTGATGCAGTACTGATGTAATATACTGTATGACTGTAATTCGATTTGTTCACCAATCGCCATTGTTAAAAAAGTAGATTAGAAGTGTCTGCTAGATAATTGCCTCATATGCATCCAAGGTCATTAAAGTTTTGAAAGCTGTATCCAGCTCGATTTGCCTTCTGCCGGAAGGTACTTGGATCAAAACTGTTGTCCAATATCAAGTGTCTGGCGAATTCCTAATTTCACCTCGCCTCCGGAGGCTGCCCAGGCATCGGCAGCTTAGGTGTAGCATCCATATTGGCTACGCTTCATTTAACATCGGAGATTTATAGGGGATATTTCCGAGGCTGACTGGGCGCAGAATTTCAATTGCCGAGTATCTGTGTTTGATGAAATACACCATCTGGGTCGTGCATTTTGGTATTCTTAGAAGAAACAAGGAGTCAACGCACTTTGGCCCTCACCGTCGCAAAATTGTTAGGTGTGATACGGGTCACAGGAAGTGTGGATTTTATGAATCACCAGTGTCTTGATGCACTATCACGAGCTTAGGAACAAGGTGTACGAGAGATATCTGAACCAGGAGGATTTTCTAGATCAGGAGTACCAACATCGTAGGTTCCCATCATAGGACAGCCCAAATATTATAGTTTCTGAGCTATGACCATACCCATGGAGTGATTAAGATTTTCTAGAAAGAACCCTTGAACAACCCAATGTTCCTGACGCTTTAAACCCATCTACCCTGAATTCAAATATGTAGCACTGTCAAAGCTTACGGTTGGTAAGACCCAAACAAAACTTGATGTTGAATATCATCAATAACTCCTGAGGCTGCAGCTGCTTCGGAAGAATTACCTTCCTACTGAATGTGATGCGGACGCAGTGAGTTCATGGCTAGCAACTGAGTGAAATTTTGAACCCTGGCTTTCTGCAGAAACGCCTTAGTGAATGCAGAGCGGAAGAGTTTTCAACACAAATGTAATGGAGGAGATGTTTGACCGAAAATAAGTCAAATAAATGCTGAGGGAATACTCATTATTTTGAAACCATCAAAAACCAATTTCTTTATCCAATTCTCGTAGCTTTAAAAGTTATCCGGGAAATGCAAAACGCTGGTTCAAAGAATACATGGACAAATAGTTTATAATTCGATATTTATTATTTAATCAATAATTGAGATGCGTGCATTCTGGTTGGCGCTACCCGCTTTTTACAAAGTAGTCTGCAAGGTAGATACCTAGTATATTTTTAATGATGGTTTTCGCTACCAACTATAGCGTACTTAGTAGATATATCTGACTTACCCAGCCTAAATTTTGATGTGGGGGTAGTTGTTCTGAAATGCTACCGAAAACCTGCTGCTTTAGTTCATTTATGCCTCCAATGGAAACTGGAAACATTTGGTTTCTTTTTGCGCGAATGTTAACAGAACAAAAAATGCAGACAATCCATCCTATATAATATATATATATATATATATATATATATATATATAATATTTGACCAGATTATAACCATTATATAAAGTATATTATATATATATAAGTAAATAATATAATATAATAATATATTATAAATTATATAATATATAATTTATAATATATATTATATAATATAAATTTATATAAAGTAAATTAAAAGTCTCAAATCTCTTCCATATATAATATATATTAGTCAGCCACGCTAGGTTTGCGGCGGACACACCTACCGGGATGCCTCAGCGGCCGGAGACATGTCGCCAAAATTAATTCACCATGTGACCCGCCGCTGCTTTTCTGGCTGATGGTCTGATGGTTCTGGCTGGTTGGTTCTGTGAGACGGGAAGTCGCAAAATGTAACTTCGATGTGCGATTTTTGAGACTAAATACAAAAAAGGAAGCAGAAACATACCTTATATATGGACGTCCTTTATGACCCCTTTCAGGCACGTTTCATCTCTTCCTTATGGTCCACTCTATCGAAAGAACCGGAAAAACAAGCTGTTAAATAACTTGTTCTGGCTTTATAGTGTGATAAAACAGAACTGGTCGGATTTCAGGCTCATTTCTGGCAAGTTTAGTGTCTTCTGACCTTTTATTTCAGTGCCGAATGCATTGGTGTCTGCTTGGATGGCGTCGTTACGTGAGCGGTTCTGCCCAAATGTTGGCCGTCTCCGCGACTGGTCTGCAGCGAAGTGACATGCTGCCCTTTTCTGTCGCATTGTTGAATAGTTGGCCTGTGAGAGGCTACAGCTGCTCAATAGCCCCGCGCCGGGCACCACCTCAAGCCTCATAACCGGAGATTAATGTCATATTTGATTGGGCTCCGCCTCTTTTGCTCCTTGATTACACGAGTGCTGGGAACCGACCCAACGGCCCTGCTACTGCCTGTTCGGTGATGGATGACATCTAGGATATTAGCCTTTAACATTCTCCGAAAAAAATGTCACAGGACGGGCGTGAATTATGGTTATGACCTTGGCTTGGTTCTGAAGGAGCATGACATTTTCAGTTTAATGTGAGTCCCACTTTCTGAGATGAAATTTCTGTTCGTGTATGCTATGAAGTAGTAATTGGAATTTACATCTGGTGTGCAAATAGCAACTCTGGTCTTATTACAAACACTCAAAACTGCATGATACGGACACAAAAAAAATCATTTTCTGCCTTACCTGAGCGTTCCAGTTTTCTGGCTTCGGTGTGTGGATGTACAATTGAAGTTAACGCTTCTTGAACCGTCTCTTGGCCGGTCAGTAACATTACATCACTGCTTTGCTCTTTTTGTCTCGACACCATTATCTGCTCGGCGGAGAATGCTCACTGAAGGCATTCAAGAAACGTGTCAAACTGTCGACACATAACTGCAGATCTTCCAGCTGTCTAAATGAGGAAGGTTCAGAATTAGCTGGCACGCTAGTTGCAAATTATCTTTAAATTATTTTAACCTTCAGCAAAATACTGAGTGGTGCCAAAGCCTTGCCATGGAATCCATTCTATTGAAATTCATTTGCACTCGTATACTGAGCTGTATCCAGAAATCCAATATGTCCCGATGAATCCCGACAAGAAAATATATCCATGCCAAAACAGTGTGGACATTAGGCTAACATCACTCTCGTTGTAAACCTCACGGTATTGATGGGAAATAGAATCATAACACAAAATTTAAATGTGTTTTTGGGTACTTTTTTCATCAGATTGTTAGCGGACAAGAAAACCGAACTTGATATTGTGAATGCTAAAAACCAAGAGCCTGCTTTCAATGCCAAGTGGCCAGCGGTAGAAGTATTAATAGACCGTCGCTGGCGGGAAAACCATGATGGGATCATAACCGAGAGGTGACTGTGGTCATCCCGAAGCCGTCTGTGTGTGGCAAATATCTGTTGGTAGGCATGGTTTTGTGGTTATGAGGGCCGGATATTTTATGCGTTGTTTAAGTTTTGCATTGTGAATTGGTGCCTCCCGAGTGTTTGCCGCACCGTGTTCGATGCTCAGGCTGATTTTGTTTCTCCGAGATAGCTGGGTGGCCTACTGCATGCGATGCGGGTTTCTTAAAGGGTGACCACTTTGTGAAAATCAACAAGAACATTTTAAGAACAAGAGATATGAAAACCAGGAAATAACAATTTTCCCGACTTCAATGCGTTAAAAACAGAAATATATCCACTTTTCTAACAATATGTGACGTCATCAAAATAACACTGTTGATAATCAGTGAAATCCCAAACGTTGATCATAGACTCGCTATAAACTCCATTCGCAGCATTTCCGCACGGCGAAAATAGCATGCAGTACAAGAAAAGCATTGGTGCAAGAATTGCACGTCAGGTGTAACTACGGTAGCCGAGTTTATTCAGTGGTAGAAAGATTATGTATATGTCTGATGTAAGGAAACAATTTCTGAGTTGGATTTTGACAAAACATTTAACTCTTGTTTGCACAAGTACGGGAGAGAGGATATGATGTGTATTGCTGTTATTGGCCTAATTTTGACCCAATAATGCCCTGAACTGGACAACTTTTGCCCAACATGCCGGTGGACAATCAGTTGCATGCTGCTAGTTCACTAGCTTGGTATTTTCAGCGTGTGGGCGAGACGTAGGGCTTGCGACCAATCAGATTACTGCAACCACATTGAAGGTATTCCTCTAGGGTTTGAAATAAGCCGATAGGCCCTTTACTTCAACTTTAAAGCCGGCGGAAATTCTATACCAAGGGCTTTGGGTGAAATGAAATATGCCGATAGTGATTTCTCAACACGCTCTACAAAACTGCTATCTCAGTTCAAAACCCATTATAAAAGTGGATACTCCTTAAGATGCTATCCACTCGGTGCTCAAATTACAGTGTGATCGGTTGCCCCATAACTCGTGTCCTTAAGTGCATCGATGACGCAAAGACCTAAGGTAGGGAAGTATTGCAGTTTTGTGCATACGGCTTTGTTGCCTTAGTTAAGATTCTATGAGTCTGATGTTTATATCTGATCTCGTTCTGTTGAATTCGTCCCAAAACTGTATAATCTGTAGTTCTAGATTCTGTTTTTTTCTAGCAATTCATTCTGCTGGGAAAAATGACCCCAGAAATGTTGAAGACTTCTCTAGCTAGGCATATATGGCACATGCACTAAGAATGCTGATTGACAATACAACCTGAAAACGTAAAAAAATAGTGTGGATATATTTAGTGAGGCCAAGCTTAGTAATATTTTTTTAAGCTTTACAAATGGGCCCCTATCTTTACTCTGTCCTATCTATCCGTACTATCTTTACTCTATGGATGAAAATTGAATATGGAAATACAACCTTTGATGACCTTAGTGGCTACATCACTAACTTAAACTCAAAGCAAACTAAGAAGGCTTATTTGCCTTCTCAAGACGTTTCAAAAGTGTTTGGTGTTTTACTAGCTGTCATAGGTGCCGAGATCGACTTTGGGTCGGTAAAACACCGTGTCTCGCTGAAAATTTGGAAATGACTTCATATCTCAGTGATATGACCTGAAAAATATATGAATCACCTTCAAAATACATCAGCTTTACTGGTTGATCCAGTGATTCCAAGACGGGGAAAGACAGAAGAGAATCCGCCCGTCTCCTAATGTATCGATTTTCCTCTTATCTCCGATTTTTCAAATTGTTATTTCAAAGAACACTGTTGTGAAATTTTGGGCTCTGCTGTCCCCGCCCACAAACAGCCAGTACATATCCGTTTCTGATCAAACTGTGTTAATCGGTCCCATAAATATATAACAGGGAGCTAATTGTAACACTATCTCTTGGCTACATTGAACTGCAGGATGCTGAGATCTCCGAGGATTGTAATTTTGCACCGTCCAGAAGCGAACCGGCACGGGACGGAAACGCCTCTAGAAGATTAGCTTCCCGATACCGGCTACACTTTCGCCTGAACTTTCGGCCAACTTGCAGTCCCTAATGCCGTATCACAAGCGGACCGAAGACGCGGAACAGCTGCTCATGGCAGGTCCGTCAGCCAATTCTGTATTATTGCGTTGCGGACCGTTCGGAATCATGTTATTCCACCACACAAGACTTTTAGTAGAGCTTGTGGTGGTAGGTTAACGACCTGGTGACTACTGTCGCTGAGCTAGATGGACATGATGTCTGACGTGCCAATAGGAGTGTAAAATTAGTTATGCAACAAAGGAGTGTATATTTGTAGAATTTTTCTTTTGATCCAATGCAGCCCCATAAACATTCACAAACTTTATCAATGATTAGATTTGTCTTTCAAGGCTTGTCACGCAATTATTTTCTATGGTAGAACCTTGCGACATTTCAAAAGTGTATGTTAAGATCTGGAACAAATACCAACAACATTTTGTCAATGATTTTATCCCGCACAAAACGAGTCCGTCTCCAACCAAAATAGAAGCATGGTTTTTGGCACCGCTCCTCAGGGCTTTGCTCGCAACCGTTGAAAGCTCGCTAATAAAGATCAGGAGAGCTATTCGTCTGATACATTAGAGCTATTAAAGCTATAGCTGTTCTCGGAAAATGGTAAAGACATATTTAACACTAACTTCTGACTTTCGAACAAAATCACAAAATGATTATAATCTAGAGACACAATAAAACATGCAATGTACTAAATGATGAACATATCATTTTTGGAGTGCATCGGGTGTGAAGTTATTATGTAAACAGGGTGAACATCTAAGATGTTCGAATTGAGGCATGCCTAATATCATGAGTCATTGGGGTATTTGGCGCTCAAATAACCCGGATACCACCACCGATATTACACAGTGCTTCATGGAATTAGATCAGTGGCTTCAATACCATCCATCAAGCCCGACATATCAAAGCCAGCACACTCAGTACAGTCCAATCTCAACCCTGTCGTGTGAGTCGACCGGGCGAGAGATATCCATAGGCGTTTCCGCGTATAGTTCCAAAGAGCCGGCCGGGCCAGTCTTCAGAACCGGAGGCTCGATTAGGAAGTGTCGCACGAGCACTTCCGATGAGACAGATGCCACGAGCCGGGCTCGGGTGTTTCTCACTGTCTGACTGTGATGACCGATGCGAAGAGAGTGGTCGTCAAAATTGATGTTATCATGTCATGGCCCGCGATAAAAGCCCAGTGTGATGCGATTTGGTGGACCCTGAAAATATGGTGGTGTGTTTCTTATTTTGAGGCTCGTGAAGAAGTGTCAGTGCGCTTTCTGGTGTGATAGTCCGGGATAAGACGTCAGAACTGGCATCATAGAGATGAGCTTTTTCAAATGCGTGGGAAATATTTGTTATTTAGGTACAGATAATATAGGAAATGTTTCATGAGTATTCATTAACATCTTTGCTTTAGAATCCTGCAGCGTCTGCAGCAGTACAGTCCATTCAGCTTTACTGATGTTGGCTACTGTCAAACAGCTTGAAACACCATTCTAGATGCGATAAAACCCCTACTCTAGCTCCCCCATTGCAAAACTTCAACACCGTCAGGAATCATCTTATGGACAACAAATATCAAACAGGGCAGCACGCTTTACTCGCAAGCTATATAGCCATTTCCCAAATTTTCAAGTCGGGATCGCAACTAGTTCTATACTGACCCTGTACATACATACATACATACATACATATATATATATATATATATATATATATATATATATATATATATATATATATATATAATATATATATATATATATCGCTCTCTCTCTCTCTCCCTCTCTCTCTCTCTCTCTCTCTCTCTCTCTCAAAGTACCATTCCTCACATGTATCGCACTGTCGTCCAATCTAGGGGCTTGATAGTCCCATGCTCAGTCATTATGATCATGATCATTTGGATGCCCTATAGCCCCAATGATGATGATTATTGAGTATGTGGCTTTCAAACTACCGAGAATTGGATAACGGTACGTTAACTATGAGGAATACGATGGTTATAACAGAGGCTGTACTCGGCCATCATTATAATCATGACCACTTGGATGTCTCAAAGCCTTAGTGATGATGACGAAGTACCCTCAAACCACCGAGATTGGCTGACGGTACGATACTTAACCCTTGCCCCGGTGGCGGGTACGAGCCACCTTCGCCCTGGTGGGGGGGCTAAAAAGACCCCCCACGATCTCAAAAACTAAGAGAGCTAGAAAAAAGCGCAAAACGGCAATCGAAAGCTCTTCGAAAATGATATCGAAAATACGTCGGTCATTTTTCTTGTCAGGTCAATATCAAGGTCACCAGAGGTCAAAATAGGTCAAAATCGCTAATATGAGGTGTATTAAGAAAACCTCCTATATCTCAAAAACTATGATAGCTAGAAACATTTTTCTAACACCATTCGAAAGCTCTTGAGATGCGCTTTCATTACAGTGGCATTCATTTTCGTGTCAGGTCAAAGCCTAGGGAGCTACAGGTCACTAAATATTGGGCATATTCTTGGGAATGTCCATAGCCACCCATGCATAAGGGCGTTTACTTTTTCGCTAATAGCTTCCAAACCAAACAAGATACAGCCATACTTTATGCACCATTGCAATCCTCTC
The DNA here is from genome assembly GCA_034440635.1 of Lepas anatifera. Taxonomy (NCBI): domain Eukaryota; kingdom Metazoa; phylum Arthropoda; class Thecostraca; family Lepadidae; genus Lepas; species Lepas anatifera. Next base: position 2,841 of record JAOTON010001092.1, on the reverse strand, counting down.
GTCAATACGAATCGAATGATATATGATATTGCTATGCAAGGTCCAATTTAAGAATTTGACCTGACCCAGGTCAACAGTCTGACCCAACTTGACCTGGTATAGTCATGATGTATATCATTTGACTTCCAGTGACTATACAAACACTTCGGTGACAAAATAAAAGCCCTATCTTAGTTTATTCAAAATTTATAGAGGAAAGCACCAAAAAATGCTTATTTGACCTAAGGTGACCTTTTAAAGGTTACAAGTCAAAAATTTTGGTATCAGCTTCAGAAATGGGCTAAGAGCAAGTCGCAACCGATGTTTGAAGTTGATTCCATCCATACTTACTGAGAAAAGCTCATTTCGTGATTTTCCCCATGCATTGTCAATGGGGAGGTCATGCTCTGCACATGACCTTAGGTCACCAATATCAAAAATCCAGGAACAAATGTTGTAGCTCCTGGTGGGCCCAGGATGTGGTATGAGTTTCAACATGATCGATTAACCCTTCTTTTAGTTATGCCGTCCTAAGTATTTTTGAGGTGAGGTCACTTCACCTGACCTGGTGACCTGACCTGATATGACCTTGAGCCAAAATTTTCAGGAAAGATGTAAAAATGATGAAGGAACAGGTAGACCAAGTTTGGCGGCGCTGCACGCCGCCGTTTTTTGGTCACTTCGGAAAAACCCGAGGGGGTCTAAAAGGCCCCCACCCGGGCGAAGGTTAAGCGAGAGACTGTACCCATGGTGCGAGCCCCCACTGCTGAACCTTCAGAGACAAGGTGGGTGTGGTTGTGAACGGATTCAGCGAACTTCCAGCCGAAATGGCTCTGGCGATGCAGTGTCCGATTGCTAAGCGCCAGTGACTCGGTCGAGTTGCAATTAGTTTATGAGTTCCAGCTCCAGCTTCATCACTTCCAGTGCATCAGTCCAGATATCCAGCCTGCTTAAGTCTGTGCTTCCCGAATTTCTGATTCGTTCGCATTCTAAGCAGGTGTGCACTACAAGTGTATACTTGCTGGTGCTTAGATGTGTGTGTACAGTTAATGGGGGCATCTCAAGGTAATGGTATACAATGATGCTGCTTAATTATTCGGAGAGATGGGAGGCTTAGTGAATAGCATTAAAATCTCCTAGGTCACTGGCCCTGGGTTCAAGTCCCGGTGGAGCCTCTAAATAGCTTGATCTGATCTCCCAAATCTCTCCCAACAGAGTGAGAGTTGGCGACACCGTGAAACCTTGGCGGTTGGTGCGTCGTTAAACCCCGATAAATTGTATCATTGTGCCTAATTACTTGTGCCAGGCTACGGTATGGAAAAATTAAGATCGACATCAAATTAAGCTGATAAATTTTTGGTTGAAATCTATGCCTGCAATCATTCAACACTTCCCAGCTTACCTAACCATATTCCTGTCGGAGGGGTTCTGTCCACTCCTCATGTTTTTCCCGGGATATCTTCAGATTGGTTCGCCATAGACCTTTGAAACTTTCTGACTCTTTCTGAAACTAAATTTGACCGATTTCCTGGGTTTGGCATAATCGGATAAAGGTTGGGCATTAAGAAAAGTAGCAATAGCCAAAGCATTCAACTTTGAATTTTCACCTAACTGAAATATATGACAATTGTGTATCAATTATCTGTTAATACGTACTAGCTTTGTGAAAATCAAACAAAAGGGCCAATAACTATGAAAATATATAAAAACGGTTGAAATGTATATTTTTAGGCCTCTGGCCATAACGTTCAACCATTTGAATTTTAATTCAGTTTTAGTTTGAGACGAATACATTTATTTTGAATCTTTGGAATCAGATAGATATATTTTGATACCTTAGAGGGCCAAGTCCACCCCCCTGACAAGAATAGGTTGGTCAGAAGCCTGACAAGAATAGGGTTAAGTCAGTTCTTCCTTGTCACGTGCGTCTCTTTTGAAAGGGATCCAATCTTCTAGAGGCTCGAGAACTCTGACACAAACTTCTGAAATGGCTCACTTAATGAACTCGGACGCTCGTTAACCAATCGAGTTACACGTCAGCTCATCTGAAGTCAGCCGTAGCGTCGTCATGGTAACGATGTTACCGAGTGTCCAACCGAGGTCAAGCGAAGCCTTTTTAGCCTATCTACAAACCGTCTAGCTTTCTGCAGGTGCTCCAGCTGTCAGGTACACACATATATGCATTTTGACTATTATTCTTGGGATTATTCTTAAGATGTTCAGAAGTCGGTGTAAGCAAGTCACAACTCAATGTGTCAGCTTGAATATGATAGAAATCATACCAGAGAAGCTCTAATACGTTCCTGGAACTACTGAATCACCATACTCTTCCTTCTATATTGTTAGAATCCTTTCCGATTTTTACATGCTGAGTACATGCTTTGCAAAAATTTAATATTTATTTATGAAATCAAATAAGCGTAGGCTGTGTGAAATAGAACAGTTTGTGGAAAATTTTGCACCTCGTAATTGCCTTCAAATTTGTTTCTCAGATTATGAGTGCAGCTTGATTATTAACTGCTTATCACAATTCGTATAGTAAGCCACATTAAAAGCCTACTATAAGAAACTACTGCATTAAAGAGCCTAATGCGTTTGCACCAGACATTTATAGCTTTGTGCAGAAAATTTCCGTCGAGAAATAGAAGGATGTCGCGAGAAAATGAGACGGCTGCAGGAGATGGAAATTGCGGCGCCTCTGTCCCAACACTGATCCCCGCGCAGATGCGGCTCCAAGTCTGACAATTTAGGGCAAAATGTAAAACAACTTGTTTGTGAATGACACGGTGTTAAAAGATGTGTATGCTTCTGTCGGATGTGGAATAACAAATGTCTGTTTCGTTTTTTACCTACCTCTGAATT